>JABMBR010005452.1:0-15555 GCA_018881525.1 Meteorus sp. PSUC_FEM 10030008
CCCCCCCCATAGTTCCCGTTCAATTCACCACAATTTAGTTATTACCCAACTGCTAAAAACGTATTTTATTCATTCAAAAGTTAATGAAACGTTCGTATGGAACTGAAGCCCTGTCATTTTTGTCGTATTTAAGAGAGCTTTTAATTTGATGTGATGCATAATATATATTCGATCTAAAGAGTTACAAATCAAGTTTTCCACCAGTGCTATAATCATACTGAACACAGGGATAATATTCCATCAGTAAAAATGATGCGTGTGGTTTTGAATTCCTCATGATGTTGATTTTTTCTCAATATCATTACCAGCTCATCTATAATATCCTTATCGTTCGACTACGGTTGCCAGTTTTATCTATCGTTTGCCACTATCAATCAACAATCAAAATATGTTCATGAATATCGGGGCCATTTTGTTTTTTCGTCTCAAAACTCTTCCCCCTCGGGATATTATTTATAACATAATATCAATTTTTTTCGTTGATTGACAGCCTCTTCTTTTCTATAATTTGGTGTCTGCTTCAATACATATGGATTTACTCAAATATACAGTAGAGAAAATATATGAGACAAATATAGAGGTGATTCGGAGGCATCTTGAACGCGAATGAATAATAGCACACGTGTATATACATATATAGTAACATCATTGAGATAATCGAAGGATCACGCGAAAATAAGTTTACGACTGCTTAGAGTTCCCGCCGGCGCTTTATCTTAGAAGCGAGGGTTCCCGATTATCAGCACGACAGGGTCTCCTCGCTGCAGTGATCAATAGCTAGTGGGTATGGCTGTTGAATCGCGCTAGGATGAACGCAAAAGACAAAGAGGGAACGAATAAAAAGAACTAGATAGTTATTGTCAGAACAACTAGCGAGATCTCTCATAGAAGTCCCATTACCCAGCGATGTTGTCACTTTCAAGAAATCACGCGATATAAATTTACTGTCGATTTTTGTATTCATTAGTAGGTTTATTTGGTGATCCAACATAATTTTCTCATGTTTATCATCATGTAACGAGAGAAGGAAAGTCGAGTATCCAAACGGTAGTTTGTAATTTGTGGAGAACGAACGGAAAGATCTCAGAGATTGTGTTGGAATGATATCGCTCTTCTCACCATATGCTTCTATCAACTATATTATGTAAAATTTCAATGATGGATTGACATATTATCAGTGGAATCCACAATTGTTTGTCTCTTCTGTCTTCTTTTTTTCGACCAACCCTTCATTGTTTATTGAATAATTACTATTACAATGATTATTATTTATTTATAGAAAAATGTTTGTTGAGTTCTCCATAGTGATAATAGTAACCACAGTTATAAGTTATACTTTATGGACGTTATAAACGTGAATGAATAACTGAGAATTTATTGTTACCGGTTCAACTTCAGCTTTGTACGGCTGCCCACGCAGAGCGAATAACGATGAGATAATTCTTATGGCGCGAGTCATCTCTGGACGGACTGCACAGTTGGGCTGTGAACGGAAATGGAAGAAGAACAACAACTAACAACATTGGGTGTCAGTTATTTTTTGCTCGATGTCAGTAGAGCACTGGGGCCACAACTTGCAATCCAGTGGAAGAGACTGAAAATGGTAATGGGAACCCCTAACTGTAATTATGAAGATCACTTGATGAACTCCATCCCAAGATCTGAGTTTCAACTTCCACTATATAATGTCCGACACATTCATCAAATTATTCTCGTGTGGTAAAGTTGACTCGTAGCTCCTTTTAATGTATCACTGTCCGATCTTTTCTCGTACCATGGCCATATATTTCATCAAATTGTTCGTTCCATTTTCACTTACATGTATTGCTTGTGTGAATAAACAAATTGGCGAGACTCATGCGTCACAATGCATTAATACAGTTTTTATTATGAGATATGACTCCAATGAATGCAATAATAGATATTTAAATTGCAGAAAACAGAGGATTCAAACACTAATTTTCGCTCATGCTGTAACTCATTTCTCATAAACCAGCAAAACTTTATTTTTTCACCCATCACAATTGATAGAGGATGTCTTGTACGATGTGCGTGTTGCACTCTCTCGGATATGAACCCAACAATCTACAATAACGCTGAGTATGCTGCAACTCTCTCGCCTCAATTTCAATAGAATTCCAAGAGAAGCAATTTTATGTTTTATCATTTTGTGTGGACGTATTGAGAGTGTGAGGAGGGAAGTGAATTGAGCAGGTGCGAAAAACTCACTTCATTTTACTCACGCACATATAGTTTCTCAACATAACTATATGTTTCTACAGACTCGTGTGAATATATCTATATACACGCTTGTCACTCACAATGATTGGTTATTAAAAACGAAAAAAAAAAAGGGAAAAGGATAGTGGAAGCCAATTGTGAAGAAGTAAGCTAAGGAAATAAAAAAGGGAACGGTGGTGAAGCATCAGTCACGAATGTTGGAGTTCTTAGCATTACCGCCAAGCACACTGGATCTATGTCACTCTCGAAATTCAGAGTATCTGTTTCCATCCAAGTAACTCATATACATGATGATACACGGTCATGACACCTTGTATTAAATACATAATTTTGGTAGGTTGTCACTTTTTACTTTCAATATTCAACAATAATCACCCGATCAGCCTGTCGCAGCTTATGAAATAATATTGATACAGAAAATAAATGTTGTCTGCAATTTGTGGTTATGTTCATGGTAGGAGGTATAGTATGCACAGAAGAAATACCGGATCGCTATAAAGTAACAGTAATGGAAGATTGTGAAAGACAAAGAGCAAGCGGTGAATAGAAAAGAAAATAGCGGAAAATGTGGAAAAAATAACACCATTTGTAAACTTTAGAATTGGCAACCGTGTACAGAATATTTGTACTAGACTGAGTATATTTGGTCATCAACGATGCCATCGCGCATACATATAAAAGTTCAGTATGTATACTCGACTTGTGTGTATACTTGGGAAACGCCAATATCAATATTTACTCCGGGCGCAGTGCCCATCACGCGTAATAGATCATAAAGCTATGATGCTGAGCATGTTGTAACGTGATATAGGCGCCTGCGTCCAAATATCCTGTTGACCTCGATGCGCAGCACAATGTATTCTACATATGTAAGTGAAACACATATAATATTGCAATAAAGTTGTATGAGAGGTGACGATCATTCATTGAATGCTTCATCTCTGTTAGTGCATGTATGTGTAAATATCTAATCGTAAAATACACTACTATCCCTCTCTTTGTAAAAATATCTTCATACCACAATGCGCATGTGCTCGTCCCAACAAAATAATGTGATGTTGCAATAATGAACATTTATATTCAGATTATGTGTAAAGGATTCACGAATTAGTTTCTACTTTACCAAGTGGAATACTGAAACATGAACGGATACGCTTGAGGGTACTCGCCTGTCGCTCAACTATCTCATTATATGGTCGTGGTAGTTGTTGGCGTTGTTATCGTATTGTAGTTGTTCCGAGTCGCGAACTAATTTTACAGCCCGATAGCCTGTAGTACACAATCATTCACCGCAGTTGCATGGGAGGTTATGGTGTCCTAACATGCTTGTGACTCATAGCTATTTTTAACCGTTTTGTAGAGCGAATTCATCTGAGGGTGAATTCATTTCCGTAAATTTATGCTTTTCTTCTTATATATATGAGCGACAGTTATTGTGATGCTGTATAGATGGAGGGGAAGCCGAGAAAATAGCGAGAAGTAGAGGAATGAAGCAAGGGTAGAACGACATACCGTGTGTGCCCAACACTCCCGACGAATTGGTGTTCACCCACACGCAAATGAGATTATGGCGGTGGTGCGAAACCGCTAATGTGTTTATGCAAGGTCGATGCAAAAGGTCTGGCTTTGAATAGTATAGAGCGAGAGAAAGAGAGGGAGGGAGAGGGAAGAGGCAATGGCGATATGGTTATATCGAAAAATGTGAGTACATGATATTTTTTCGAATTCTTATAGTTTGCCCTCGCGCTCTACCACCTTACTACATTTTTTTACTGTCACGCGTATTCATTTATATGTAAATATATTTTAATTGCATATCGTTATCGTCCGCTACACTTTTATATAATGCATTAAGTCTACTAGTACCGATATCATCTTCATATACACTGTGTATTATGTTTCCTTTCTCTATTGCACTTGTTCCTTTTTTTTTTCTACACATTTCTACATAGTATGCGCATAGCATTGTTTCTTCATGTGCACCTCAATTTCGGAATGGTTCATACGAGTTTACCGTACTGGGACAGTACACGAGTTCATGTTCAAGCTTATCGATCCGAAAAATATCACTGATGAATGTCCGTACGTGATAGATAAATAGTGTCGGTGTAGTGTGACCCGCGACCATGAAAGAAAAAATGCTGTAGAGCAGTTGAAATGGTGAGATATAGCTCGCAGAGCCAACAATATTTTACGTATGTCACGAATATTTAATGTTGATGTTCATGCACTGTTGCAAGAGATGTAACATTGCACTCAATCGTAACAATGATGAATGTGTTGACATAAAGGCGTTATGAAACAGCGCGATAATTTGTATACAAATTTTGATGCGAATGATGTGTATTATGACAGATATTGACACTTGACTGACTTTTTCATATACTGTGAGCGCATACTTTTCAAATGTTACTCTTGATTGTACAATGAAATTCTCCGAATGTTGCGGAGCGATACGAGACTTCTTTTTTCAATTAAACCAGTATATATGAATAAATGAATGTGATAGAAATGAAGATATAAGGATAGATAGGAGTTAATAGGAATTCATAAAGCCAAAGAGAGAAATGTAATGGAGGTTCAATTGATTTCATATAGGCGAGTTGCTTTAATGAATTTAATTGTCTAGTGAGATGGAGACTCATCAGCTTTGGTTAACATTGATGTGCAGACAGTTATGTACTGCAATGACGAACAGATGTACATGGATCGTATACACATGCGTACATATGTGTATTCAGATACCATGAGAGAATACCTGCAGGCATTCTCGAGAGCTACCGTTCAATACCAAGAGGGATTTCGATACGAGAAACGATCTACATCGGATCTAATGATACAACGACATGACGATCGATAATAGCATGGTGGATGCACTCTCGTGTTGCGCGTGTCCGCAACGATATACCGATTCGCATGAGCAACTAAAGTAACGAGAGAGACGAGTGAGAAAGATGTCGTGTCATGGGAGTGCTCGTGCAAACGAGAGAGAACTATATGTTGCCGGGTATGTGTATGTACTGAAAGGTACAGAGTATAAGTGCGCGCATAGCACGAACGCCAGTGAAGGTAGTGAAGGAAGGGAAGGTTGAAAGGGGGGGGGGGGAGTTGTGTGTGAGAGAAGGAAGCAAGTCCATACGTTATTCAGAAGCAAGCCGGAAACCTCTTTGGGTTCAAGAGCGAGCCACAATCAATTTGGAGCTTCGTTGAATTTAATCTGAGATAAAATAATGAGGGTAGACGCGATTCTCCCGTCCATTCATTTGTATATCTATACTATATAATGTTGGAATAATTATCATGCGACCAGCAAATTATTGCAAATGGTATCAAATACAAAGTATCTCCACTTCCACACAAACTCATTACTAGATATATATCAATTTTCATTATCTGCGCTACTTCCCATCACCTGCACAATCTAGTGACTTTTTTATTTTTCATAGACACAGCGAATTCCGTATTGTGGATAAAAATACCTGTCATATTTTCTTCTGTATTTTTGCAAATATTTTTTTGCATGTACACTGTGCTTTCGTTAGCCACGAATACTTTCTTTTCACGAGCCGACGCGTTGTCGACATGATACTACAACGGAATCTCTTTCCCATTCTCAGCCAGTTTTATTCATCATAGAACAACCGAAACGTACATAAATGCATATGTATGTACGTTCATAGAGTTTGAGTTATTTGAAGCCTTACGGAGCTTTTGCTATTGCTCCTTCCTCATGTTGCTTTCTCATATATACTCTATCCATATATCTAGATATTCCCCTATAGAAATATGTCTATGTATCCTTTCAAATACATTCACATGTATAGATACAGTGCAGATTGTGTGTTGCTGGTTCCCATTTAGTTGTGATGGCGTTTACGCCCATCCACTACTACCTACTGCCCACGGCGTAAACCGACCCTCATATATGTGCTCCATCGCTTGCTGTATCATTATGACCGGTTACCTTTTAAATCTAAGAGTGTTCTCAATAACTGGGCGCACATGAATGCGACCACGAGACGCGCGAACATTCGTACACGTTACTCCCCATCGAGTAACAATAAAATTGGTGTGTGTACTTATCATTGGTAATTTCAGCATCGAGATATCGAATTCGACAATTTTATTGGACAGATAGTAATGGAACGATACATAAATAAATTATAGAATGGTTGAATAGTTCCGTTGGCGAATAGAACATTCAGTGAGATTTTGGGAGAAAATGTGATGTTAGAGAGCAAAGGTGGAATTATAGAGTTTGAACGAATTAGAAAAAAATGAATTGATCGGTGGATGTTTACAGAGGCAAAGGCATACACAATGTAACATGCAACTTGGTCTTTCAGTGCGGTCGCAAAATGACGTGCCGACTACGTGGGTATATGTAATAGAGGCGCAGTAAAGTTCGTGTGTGAGGGGGAGAAAGAGGCCATATCGGGCACTGGCGTTGTATAATTGTTGTACTCGTTGTAGTTGCGTCAATAAGAGGTTGCTTAGCATGCGGGGTAGGTGGTTAGTTGAGGCATACTAAATGTATATAGCAGTGGCAAGAAGGACTGTACGTATTGGGGAGCAGTGGAAAGCGCCGGTAGAGACTCGAAGATATATTGAGGGGTGGCTATATGTACTCGCTACGAAGTTTGCAAAGTCGCAAGGCGTCGTTAATTACCCAGCCTTCAAGCTCTATCTATCTTTATCTCAGTCTCATTCCACTTCCTCTCTCACTTTCTCTTAAACTCTGAGCGCTTTCCGACGTTTCTACCGACCGAAAGCGTTACATCAAACCGCCACGACTATATATACATACATAGGTATACACTGTAGTGTCTTGTTCATCTCACTCTACCTCCGCGCTCATTTGAACAGGAAATGAGAGGGAATGGGTAAAGAACACGGTTGAATGAGAATGTATCTATATAATAATGTCTATAAATTATACTTGGAGGTGCTATATATGTAGATGATAACGTACAGAAGGACGAGAAACCACTGAATAAGATTATGGTTGGCAATGTCGCGGAAGGTGTTTCAGACAATATATCGGTTTGTATAGATGATGAGCGGAAACAATCATTTCTCACATCGACAATGCCATCAATTTCACTCCCATGCAAAAATATATCAGCCGACTATTATTTTTATTTTTATATTTGACTGCAGGAACAATGTCACTCTGCACGTTTGCAAACTTCTGTGGGACCGAGAAAACGGTGGAGTAATCATTAATGATGATGATAATAATTTACCGGCAAGCGATATGGTGAATAAAAGTTGTTGGGTCTGTTATTTTTGTATTGTTGATAGTTTGGCGACAATTGGTACAATTCATGTATTGATTGTCCTCTTGGATAATCTACATCGTGATACAGAAAATTCAATTACCATGTTCATGCCACTCCGCAGTACGACTTTTGTATTCATAGCATACACATATGATGTGGGACACAGTACAGTCGTGACCCCTGGCCCATATTACTCATCATATACATCAAATATTTTATTTGCTACTTAACTATGTCATTTGCATGCTATTAGACGTATAAACTACGATAAATACATCGTGCGTCATTCGTTGCATTATGCAATGTCAGGAGGTATGTATGAAGAGAGGGAAAATGATAAGCGCTTCAATGGACGTTGATTGCTCCTGTAAGATATATATGAGTATTGGTGCCACACGTGGATCGGAGAAACACAGAAGAGGATGCGTTTTCTTTGGACACTTTCTCAATTCCCCTGTGGAAATATATTTTTTCCGCTATGCGTACGTGCGCATATATTCTTAAAACTGATCACGGGCCAAATATCATAGGAATATAACAGGGGTTGGCTGCAGGGCTGACATTATTAAATCATGCTGCAGTTGGTAATTCAGTTTACTGCAACGTGCCGAGATAGAGGATGGGCGGGCGGGATACGTGTTCTGGGTCGATTATCGAATGATAACAAGTATAACGATATCAATAAGTACATTGGCAAAAGAGCATGTGGCCCACAGAACCGTAACTGAATATAAACAAGATGGTGACGATAAAGAGTATGAAGAATGGAACTCTCAAAGCAACTGTCGCATTCGAATTTTGCCAATGAAGGTGAAACAGTTGCATTCGTGTATGTGTACACATTGTTGTGGACAATTCAATAAACAATGTGAGTGGAGTGAATGGGTGAGTGATTTATGAATTTTACGAGACAACAATATTGGGAAAAGTCCAAATGGCACAGAAACGGGATGATAACTCGTGGGGATCTGTTCCTCTTTTTTCTATCTTTCCCATATTTCTTTGGCTCCATATCGTTCATGAGTTCTTTGTCCTATTGCATATGATAACTGATTGACCGGCCCTCTTATAATGGCCCTCTTATTGTTCGCACTGAAACTATCTGCCTGTGTCAAAAATTTCGTTGATTGAATTATACGAGATGAATTATATACACTACGACAATCCCATATTAATATCCATAACATTGTTTCGGCGAATTATCAATAGTCATTCACAATTAATTAATTATTCATTTTTTTTTCTATATTTCAATGAATTAACACACAGGGTGATGAAATTAAGTGAACTATACAAATATATGTAGATGCAGGAGGAAATGAGCACAAAGGAAAGCAGGAATTTTTTTCAGATCTGACAATGGGAAAGTTGGTGTCGAGTTAATTGCTACAGTGCTGATCTAGAGGAAAAGGCAACGGGGTTAAAACGTATATGACATCGCGCTGAAAAAACTGGGGTGAATACGAATAAATGCATGGATGTATATATGGAAAGAAAGGAACATGAGGAGAATGGAGATGAGTGGAGATGCGGAGAAAAGCGTGCCCATTGATTGGTGTATTATATTAGCGTCAAGAGCGAAGAAGAATTGCGTTGACACGTCAGCAACAAAGTGGATCCAGATGAAAATTGACGATGGTGACGATAAGGTCCAAAATGAAAGCAGATGTATAGCGTAACTTTTTTCATAATAATGATAGTGGTAATAGTAAAAGTTGTGGGGAGAGTGACGATGGTAACAAGTGTAGGTGGAATGGTAGTGGAAATGCACAGGAGAAAGAGAGTTGTGTTGAAAAAGTGGATGACTGGATAAAAGTGGATGAGAATAGTGGCAAGCTGAGTGAGATAAGAGGCTTTAGTAGTATCTGAAGACAATGCCACCCATAATTGGATCACGAGACTCCTGCTCCAGAATCCTTAATTTTGTCGATTGGTTCACTCTCGTTTGCTCAACATCTCCTACGATTCTACAACGCCCTTTTCGTCTCATCTACCATTTTACTATATTAAATGTATATACACACACCAGTTCCATTCACCTTTATGTGCGTACAAACTGCACTTATTTCTTCTCTTCTCATTTCCTTTCGCCACTTTATATGACTATGAGCATTTCGTCTGTGCTTTTATACTTTTGTGCTGCGCCACTAGACACTGTCACATTGGATTTTCTCATCCTTCTATCACATCTATACCTTTGCCACCACCATACTCTACTCTGTGCTCTACAATAGAGAAAACCTGTATCACTGTTTCAACTTTCGTGTGAAATTGAATCGCGTTGATTTCGCAATGTCTCGATGGATATAATCTTTGTTGCAATAGTTTCAATTGATTTCCAATACGACCCCGACTCTACATGTGTTGCGATGGGTGTCATTCTCCTACTTCAATTTTTTATTTCGTGAGACACCCCCTTCTACCTCATGCAAATTTACATATATAGTTAGAGGTGCTACTCCAGGCCAATCGATCCGATACAAATTTTTCGGAATGAAATAATATTCAGGGATAGATGTCTTGCTGGGTGGAATTTAATGAAACGGTCAGGGGAGCAAAAAAAAATGGAAAATCAGTTCACATACTTCATGAAAATAGCAACTGTGGTTATGTAAAGAACTCGCAGAAAAATGCAATGTCGATTTTGAGAGATATGAAATAGTCGTGTATGAATTTATTTCTCGTGGAGTAGCAGCTGTGTGTGATTTGCTACGCGAATCGTTGTATTTTGGAATTCTATCGGGCATCAATTATCGATTATAACCATTGAAAATTTCAATAAAACCAGATGGTATTATGACGTTTATAGGAAGATAGAAAAAAAACGATCACCTGGTTCTGTAACTTCGGTGAGATATAGCAAAATGTGTATGGTGGAATGTATATAACAATTGTTTGAACACGCGTATGTTGAACGAACAAACAAATCGAACTGGGAATGTTATTTGCACGTCGTGAGTGAATCTAGCACGAGTCCGCACACCAAACCATTCCAAAACGCCAAAGACTGCTCTTCATTAATTCAATTCCAACGTGAGCCCTGTGGTAGGGGTTGAGGTTGTAACACAATGTAGAATTGTGGGAGCTAGAAAGAGTGGGTTTTGCTTTGGACAAAAGTAAGCAAAAAATTGGATGAAATTGGGGTGGGGCAGATCATTATTTGATTAAGAATCTATTGCTGTACAATGGATTCAGGTGAAATGTATATTTCCTCTTGCCTTTCTCCTCACGTTTTCCCTCTCCGTGTCTCTCACCCATCCGCACCCCTTCACTTCCACTTTCGCTGCCTCTCTTTCCTCATTCCTTTGCTCTTTCTCTCTCTACCTCGTTTTATCCTGCTTCATGCCGCGCTATCCTGCTCTATTCGCAACTCCGTTCTTGCGAAAATCCAATTTGGATTGGACAGGGTTTTATTGTAAACACAAATAGGGATGCAAGATTAATTTCCTTCGTACAATACAGTGTGTCGCAATATTGAATGCCAATGGTGAAAAAAAGATGCAGCATCGACATGTAGAACTTGATATTTCTCATAGCGGCTCTGTTAATTTCATCAGTCTCTAAGAGCTGAAAATTATTCCTTGGAGAGATGACCGAAACATTACATGAAAATTTTGGATCGTTCCTATTCTCCGTTTTTCATAGACTTTTTCTCTGTTGCACGTCGCGTTTCTTGAAATTATACGTGGAACAATGGCATGTTGCATAGTGTGGTGAATCACGTATACGTGTGTAGAGTAGCGTGCATTGGTCTGGAAGTCTTATTACTCCCCGAGGTATCGAATGACGCATTAGCAAAAGTGCCAAGCATATATATCCATACAGCTACCCTTTCCTATTTCACTGTTTACATAGTGGCGCGCAATGTGGGAGGCGTAACGACGATATAGTTGAGCTGGCAAAGAGGGAGTCAAACAGGAGGATTTGGAGCTGTCATTTGCAGTGATTGTCATCCGCTAACATCGAATTCAATTCAGTACACGGACAATTCCGCACTAGCAAACTGATGGCAATACCAATTCTATATATGAGTTCGATGCGTGTGCAGCGCCTCTCGCATTCTATTTCAACTCGACAAATTTCGATGGAAACCACGGTTGCAACCAAGCTTCCAATCTGCCTCGCACTCCATCTCTCTTTTTCCTTCATTCCGCCCTCTCCGTACTCACTCACTTGCGTCCTCTTCTGCTCCCTTGCGCTCTCCCTTCATTTCTCCATTTCTCCATTGCGCTCTTCGTTCTCTGTTCTCTTTCCCACACATAATATCATGCACACCAAGGTTGCCTCATTTTGCCATTGTATGCCCACTCACTCTTTCATCCCCGTTTATCCGCTTTTGGTGCACTCATGCCCTGCAACATGTGATTCTATACATGGACTCAAGCAAATACAAATTAGGCGGACATTCATTGTATTTCAATATATACATACGTATATGCCGCGAGACTAATTGCAATCACCAGGAATGGCTCACACGGAAAATATCGCAAACTTCATCATGCACCAACTACGTAATTGAATCATTGCATTTCGTATCATAGAACGTTTAAACTGCATAAATCACTACCAATTCATCGATATTCGATGACTCAATGAATAAACATTGAATTATCGACGTCTACATGATTATCATGGAAATAAATACCACGATGTTTCGATTGTTGCGTTATCACTGCACTTAATTCATCATTTAACGAAGAATTCTTCTCAAAATTGTCAAACTATTTATGCACTGTAAAAAATTCCGTCACTCCTCCATGGATAACTTCCAGTCAATTATTTTCCACGGGCTCGTCGGGTCGTTCTACCAATTCAATAAACTGATTGTATTTCTTTCAGTCTTGCATATTATCCATGACGGAGAGAACAATTGTTGAGTAATTGCAGCGGGTGATAGTGGTATAGATAATACGTTTGGTAGGATATGTGTGAGTGTGAAGAATCACGTGGTGCTTTAGCAGATGGGCTATACATATGAACACATAGATATGTGCGGTTAGGTGGTTTTTCAGTCACACAAGAACAGGGAATGGTATTGCTGACTCAACAGTTGAGTTACCACACAACTGTACAGAAATAAAGACATTGCGAGGGTTGGGGTGAATAGAAGAGGAGAAATAGAGCGAGCGAATGAACTCATCTGATGGCTGGGCACAACGTCGTTCTTCTCAAGTAGGAATTCAATGGGCCATTAGAAGAGGCTGTTAAAACGTGAAGCATACGTGGTTAAGGTCAGTGGAGTCGAATAGAGAAGAGTAGGAGAGAAAGATGGAGTAACGATTGGAGGAAAAAAGGCACAAAGCTATTTTACGTTTGTACAATTCATGAGCACTATTATGCAATATTTGTATATACATGTAATAACATATTTGTTAATTCATTGGGTTATGAGATTCAGCGCTTTAACCCCTTGCAGTGACATGATTGATTTTCACATCGATCGATGCTTTCATCTCAATATCGACAAGTTCATTAGTTCCAACCTCGTAAACATTTCATAAATTTTATCAAGCCACATATTACTAATTTTAATGATGTGCATCTATCAATCTCGTAGTCCGAGAGTACGGGCAAATGAATGAATGAACGCATTAATGCATGAGTGAAAACAACGATTCATCAGATGATATTTCATTGATGATTTAATATACTTCGGTTATATGAATACTTGCGACACAGGTGTGCGTATAATAATCCAGCTTGTGGTGAGAGCGCCGACCGTGTCGCCGCTTTTCTCTTGTCTTTCATATGCTCCCGTCTGGAGATACCGGGTATATCTCGTAGGAATGACGCGCTGCGGCTTTCCAATTTGGAAAACGAGGGTTCGAACCGCGCGGAGTGCTGAAGGTAGAGAGCAAGAGGAAGAGTGAGAGAGACTGGAATACACTGGAGGGTGACAAAACCCAGCCAAGTTGCGGTCTCAATAGACCGCGCACCCTTCCACGTACGTGAGAAACAACCCGACGTTGAATTCACCTTCATCCGAAAACTATTCACTCTATCCAACAATATTCTCGTTTCACTTCCCATTCGAACTCCTCTCCTCTCCCTCTCTTTGACTATATGTATACTCACAGATAGACAAATAGATGGATTCATATAATAGATATGTACTGATGTAAGTGAAAATACATATTTATTTTGAAAGACATGATAAGCGCACTTGCGCACATTTTCTTCCCCATACTCTCCAACTCGTTTGTGATCTATGAAGTGTATGATGTACGATTTCTACTTCACACTCCGCTCAGCCATATCAGAAACGTTGTTAAATGGAAACAATTGAAATGTGTGTGATCCACCACCACAGCAAATTGAAGGAGTTATTAAAACCAGTACATGTTCATTCCAATTCACAAGCTGAATGATAGCCATATGGAAAAATATATTTGGCTTTTTTGCTCGTAACAGCTTGGAGAAACTGATTATTTATTTTTCTCAAGGAATACTTTATATAGTGTAATGAAATTTTCTCAGCTTCTGTACGAAGAGTCATGAATTCATATATGTATATAAATATATATGTATAAATATGCATAATAGACTTTCGTCTGTGGTATATATGTGAAAATACAAGGGTTGTTAGTGCACGTGCAAGCTTTACAAGCTTCCTCGTTGCTTTCTCCTTCTCATTTCCCTAATTCCGTTTGCTTTTATGCACACAGAATACGGACTCTTAGCCCACATTAAGGATATGCTCGACTTAATTCGACAAAAGCACAGTGGAAAAAACATATTCGCGACTAATATGGGATAAAAAGGGAAAGAACGATCTTTTGCCATAATTTTTATGATATATTCGGAAAATGTAAGACTATTTAGTTTATGCTCACATGTGTGAGTAACTTGTAATGGTTTGGTGCATATCCAATACGGAGAACGTGGCGCATTCATTTTGACATTCTTACATACATATTAATATAAATATGGATGTCTATGTATGTATATATAAATATATGAATACACGGATATTACGAATGAATTACAAGGGGCGTGGACGGCGAGCTGGGAGAGAGAATGTCGGCAGACTCTGAACCGCGATGTCCGCTCAACTGAATCGAGATCGCTGATCGTTGCCAGAGGTACTAGCATTCAACTTCAATATGCATATACGTACACATGTATGTGGACATACACGCGATACCTATCTCCAATCTTGACGTCCGGCTTCACATACACGACCGTTATCTCTTTTTGCCCCTCCATCTATCTCGATCTATATCTCCATACCTATACACTTCGCCATTGAAATTTACAATCGTGTCTGTCAGAATCTGAAAAGATCGCCAACGAAAACGTAGCAAAAAATACACAAACTGTAACATAAATGTTCTGGATTAAAATTGTTTTTTGTCACGATAAATCATCATGGAGAAATTTAAATTTCGTTTCTGTAATGAATATTGAATACATACTTATAGGTGAATGCCCACAAACGCTCCTCGTTAGTGTAATTCAACTCGACAAGTATCAACTAAACTCATGTCGGAGATTGACATTGTGTCGCAGGATTAGATTGGCGGTTGACAAGATGTGTGCCACGAAAATGCCAACCAGACCAAAGGAACGTTTCAATTCCGCACGGTGTTTCTTTTCCACTCGTGTGAATGAATATATATGAATACATTTGCGTTGAAATAAGAGAGAATAGCAGAATAGTATTGGCATTGTCAATGGTCATTGGTTTACAAATGGTGTCTGTGTCTAACGCTAATCGAGCTACTCTCAACCCCCGGTTGTCTGTACATGCGCTCTCCAGCAAGCTCCCTCATACCATGGCTCCAGTGACCCCACAATGTCGTTTCCCTGCTGGTCTCGTTAATTTTAACAGTCATACATATATGTATAATCTATTTTGTCATCGTAGCAGTGCTCTAGAGTGAAATCGAATAGAGATTTCACAGCAAAATGTTGAGAAACGCGGAGAAACGAAAAGAAACGTGGACCGGCTGTTCAAATCCCCGTTATATTTTATTTTACATGTGGTATGGAGAATATAACACAAATTTTTCGTATAGACATATATATATAT
>JABMBR010005453.1:0-15544 GCA_018881525.1 Meteorus sp. PSUC_FEM 10030008
CATTGGACGCCCCCCCCCCCCCGTTTAACCCTTCCACCGTGACGTTAGCGGCAATACACGCGCTCTGAACGCGAAGGCGTTCTTTTGGATAATATACCACATGCATTGTACCAGTATTATCATTTCTGCGCATATTATTGTGTATCTCGTCGCGTACGTTATTACCCACATTATTGCAGACATTGTTGCGTGTGTTAAAGCGTGCTCAATCATATTATTATTCATTTATTTAATAAATCAAACTTATTTTCACGCTTAACCTACGCCATCTGGAATTCATTTCTATCAACATATTGCCCGTTAATCATTTATTTTCAGAGGTTGGTATTCGTGTCCCCAGACACACGAATACTTTTCTGATTATCGACCATAGTCTGGGTGGCATCCCGAACGGATATAAGTAGAATCCAACCCCCTCCACTCTCTCGCCCGCAGAACGGCGAATAGGGGAGTGCAGCGTTACAATATATATATACGCGCACGCGTATCGCGGGAATGGGTTATAATAGTTTTTTACAGTCAATTTGTAACGAAAATTCAACTTTATAAATAGAAGTAAACGTAATCTTGTTTTGTTTGAAAATATTTTAATTTTTTGGTCTAAAGAACGAAAGACAAGCGTAGTTCAATCGAGAGATATCAAAAAACGTCTCGATCTCAATCATGCGACTGTTCGCTGGGGGCGAAGATTTTTGTTTGGAATTATTATCGCAGAAAACGGTAATCTTTGTAATTTTGTGCGTTTTCAATTTTGCATCATAATGCAGATTAATAAGTCTGGTTCATTTTATTTTTATAATGATAGATAAAATTGATTGGTTAGAAAGTCTCATTGTTAATAATCGTAGAATTATCACTGGTTACAAGAGTAATTGTTTTAATGCTGATGATGGTTCTAATACGACGGATGAAAACAAGGCTTTTGACACTGCTTCTGATGCTAATACTGGTACAAGTGTAACTATTACTCCTACTACGGCTATTATTACTTCGGCTGCGAGCGCGGTTGTCACTGAAACTCTTGCTACTTCGAATGATACAGCTACAGTGAGCATGGTAGTTACCGTTACGCTTTCTCCTACTACGAGTGTTGCTTGTGATAGTACTGCTGTTACTACAACAACTGCAACAACAACAACAACTACGTCTGCTGTTACTGCTGCTATTACTACTGCTTCTGCGGCGGCTGCTGCTACTACTCCTAGAAGAAATGACAATGCTACGTCCACTACGATAACTGGTGCTACTACTGAAGCGGGCCCGAGAGTCATCACAAACCCTACTACTGCGAGTGGTGGTAGCTATAGTACTGTTGCTGATCCAAGTATCTCCGCTAAATCTATTACTAGTGGTGGTCGTGGTGGTACTCCTATTGTTGTTCCCATAGTTGCGCTTGCTGATGCCGCTCCTGTCGCTAATTCTGCTGCTGGTGGAAGCATTGCTACACCTAATACTCAGATGGTACAGTTGATGGAAAAAAAGTAATTTCCGGCTTAAATTCATTAATTTAAGAGATGTCATGCGATTCATTAACAAGCCAAAAGAGATGACTCGGCGACTCTTGCATAATGTACTAGGTGCACAGCGATTGAAAGAAATAACTCTTAATAGTTTTCATAAATATCCCGATTTGGCAGAGTTACTTAGGACTATTGAAGGTAAATATTTTTCACTTCTTTTATAGAGCTCTTGATTTTTGATGAATTAATCATTTCGTTTCAGGATTTACATTGCATCATACAAATGAAGAAAATCAGCTAACCAGAGTACAATTCCATAGATGTATTACTTTATTTCTATACAATTTGAAAAATCCAAAGGAAAAAAAAAACTAAGGGCTCATAGTTGAAATTTCTACATGTGAAATGAAGTTTTCTTTCATTTTAACAAAATGTTATAGAATTTAAAAATAATTGAATTACTTTTTTCCCTAAAATTTGAATCATACTTGAATTTTTTTCTCAGATTAATTGAAAAATACCAATTTGTTCTCTTCTCAAAACATTTCAGTGGCATTGGTTCCCTATAAATGGAAGAATTTGGGAAGATATTCAGCAATATATATATTGCTGAAAGTCTTGCTAAATGTCTTGCTGAATATCTTGCTAACGAGCAAGATATTTAGCAAAACGATCAGCAAGACACTTAGTAAGACTCCAGCAAGACTCCAGCAAGACTCTCTGCAAGATTGTTAGCAATATATTCTAAAATATTTTGCTAAATGTCGTGCTGAATATCTTTCTAAATGTCTTGTTGAATATCGTGCTGAGTGTCTTGCTGAATTTTATATTGAAGAACAAGATATTCAGCAAGACTTTCAGCAAGACATTCATTAAGATACTCAGCAAGACACTCAGCATAAACAGTCATAGTTTTATTTTGGAAAAAGAAATTTTAATGAATTTATTTAATGCATAAGTTATTTGAGAATTTGTAGATTATTCGAAAAAATAATTCAATCGATATTTTGTATTTCTCAATAGTACCTACATTCATTGTTTATTTATAAAACGAGGTGAAGTCAGTTGACATTTTTCGCTTTTGTTCAACTTAAATATTTCTGTTTCACACATACACGTATTATTCTTTTTTTTCATATGTATTAGTATTTCCCCTTCCCCACGAAGTCCCTGGCCCTAATCATCATATTTGAATCTACGGAGGCATAGCAGAATATATAATTGAAGTGACCATTTTCACTAGAAATTACGAGAGCGAAAACGTGTTCATCCCAAAAATTCCTTTTATTCCATCCGATAATTACTTTCAATTCGAGCGTTTACAGTTTCTTGTTAGGGTTTGCTTTGCCATGACTATTAATGATGCCAAGGACAGAGTTCAAAATTTGCAGGTGTGAATTCACAGAATGACTGTTTTCTCTCGAACAGTTTCATGTCACATGTTTGAGAGTGAGTCCATCTGAAGATCTCGTTATTAATCAAAAAGAAAATAGGACAAAAAATGTTGTATGCGAAGAAGTTCTTAACACGTCAGTATACATGTATGTATTATTTCATAGTTATAATATAACATTTCATGATAATTATAAATCCCATTCAAATAAACTGACTTTGAATGTAATAATTAATTGTATGGGAAAAAATATGTTCAATAAGAAGTTTAATAAGTTTGTTAAGAAGTTAATGTGAATATCTTTCAAAAGTATTATGGTCGCAACCTGGCCTACTGAGGGCACGCCATGTAAAATAATGGGAACGCATTCTATTTCGACAGTATCTCATGGGTAATGTGGAAATCTGTGTAGAAGCAAACTAATTGACGTGGGTGGTAATGGGTAATGATAGAATATGAATTATAGAGCGACATTTGGCATATAAACTCCATGTTGAAGATACAAAATTCAAAATAAAGTTATAATAATTGAATGACATGACTCTGTTATGAAGTTGAAGAGTGAAAATTCTTATAATAAATTTTAAGATTGTAACGAGAGGGATACAATCAACTATTATAATTATTTAGTGATGATAAAGAGAATTTTGCTTTTAAGAATAGTCTAGGTTCTCAAATTGAATTTTTCAAGCACCCAGAGAAGTGGGCGGGTATGAGCTACAGCTCAGTTAATTTAGACATTGACCCTTACAAAAATTTCCAGAAAGCTGAAATTTTGCATAGATGTTAGGAATACCATTGTTATGAAATTGTAAAAAGTCCCCTTCGATCCCATGTCTGCAAAAAATTTTATCCGAGGTCAAAGGGTGCGGAAATGGGTTTTTTGAATTTTTCAGCGAAAAGGTGAGTTTTATTATAAAAATATGTGAAACAAAACTTGTAAATCATGTAATTATCTACAAAAATTGTTGTTACACTTTTTCTCATAACACCAATCATTTTTGAGGAAAAACAATTACAAAATCTCATTACGCTGTATCGTCCATAATAAGCATGACTCAGCTGCCTATGACATCATTGGGCTCATAATATAAGCGAAACTATTAGCCTGCGTGACCAATACATTCATAATGACCGATAATTCTCAGACTATGACGCTGAAAGAAACGTAGTCTCTAATTCTAAGAGGCCATGTGCCCCGGAACAACATCTGCCTGCCCTTCGCATCAATTGTCCGCGTGGCAGTATCCCTCTCCCTGCTTTTCTAAGGCCCCTACCCGAATCACCGTTAGTCTTGAGAATTCCTCTGTAGTGAGAACACGTAGTGATTTCAAATATTCTCGGCTAAAATTTGTGCTGTATTCACTTTCTGTTGAAAATATGTCGCAATTCTGTTTTATTTGCACTAAACTCTTATCTCCGAGTGGATGTGTTACTGTTGATCGTGGCATGAAGACGTTAATAGACGCGAGTATTCCAAGGGGGAATGAATTTACTGATTACTTGAGGAACGAAAAATCTGTGACAATTCATGTGCAGTGTTGCAAACAATACACTCGAAAGAGTACAATTGCTGCAGCAAAACGGCAATATGAAGAGGAATCAGCTAGTACCTTTCAAAAAAGTCCTCCTCGTACGAGAGCACGTAGGAGTGAATCAAATTTTTCTTTCAAAGATTGTTCTTTATTTTGCGGCCTTAAGTTGAATGAGGAATATGAAAAGAAACAAGCACAGAGATCTCGTCGTAAAATTTATGAAGTTACAACTCTTTCATTCAAAGACTCAGTTATGAAAGCAGCTAAATCTCGTTCTGATGATACCACAAAAACTATTGTTATTCGCATCGGGTTTGAACTTGATTTAGTTGCTGCTGAAGCCAAATATCATAATGATTGCTTTGTTACATTTTCAAAACCGACCACTGGAGATCAAGTCGGTCGTCCTCAAGATGACGCATTGAATCTCGCCATGGAGGAAATATTTTCATATATTGAAAATGGTGATGTTTGCCAGTTCACGTTAGAAGAGTTAAAAAATGTTTCTAAAAATGTGAGTGTAGATAATAGAACAATGAAATTACGATTGAAGTCAAATTATGGTGGTAGAATCATCATTACTGAGAAATCAGGACAATCAACGTTCGTAAGTTTTCTTGATAACTATCATGATTTCATCAATGATGCTTGGAGTGGAAAGAAAAAACCTGAAGGCAAAGAAGAGCGATTGGAGATCCCAACAGCTGCGGCAGCAATCATTCGGGAAGATATTCAATCGGTAGCCATCGATAATTCTCATTACCCCACACCAGGTCGTATGTTTGAAAATCTCAACAGCCAGATTCCGGAATCATTGACTTATTTTTTGGAACAAATTATTTTGAAACCCTAATCACCAACGGAATTCGCTTTCTTCTGTCTGTATATGGAGCTCCGAAAACAATTACTTGCATAGAGAAATTACGTCACTTTTCTTTTGCAAAACAAACACGTAATAATAAACGTGTGCAATTGGCTTGCCTTCCTTCAACCGCGGCTTCCGCTAGCCAACATTTTTATCGTGTATATCACCAGGTTCAGGTGTGGCTTTGTAATCAACTAGACCCAGAACAATAGGGTTGGAAACATGTTAATAATGTATTGGAACCAATCCACACTCTTCTCCCACCTGCATCAGAAAACCTCCTCAATTCTATTTTTTGCAACTGCAAAAAGGGGTGTAACTCGAAATGCGGCTGCAAAAAAGTAGGCTTATTTTGTTCATTAGCATGCACCACTTGTCAAGGCCATTCGTGTTCAAATGTTGAATCTCCAACAGAAGAAGATTCTTACATCAACGACGAAACAATTGACACATCGCTGTTAGGACAATTTACGTCAACTCAAGAAAGTGAGGGAAAAGAAGACGAGCAAGAAGAAGAAGAAAATAAAGGGAACGACGATGATGATGAATAAAATCTGTTTATAACCAGACATGCATCAAATTTTACTAGAATAGACCGTGAAATAGGCCTACTGGGGAAACCATGTGAAAAAAAAACGCACTAGGTACACTACCTCATAGGTGGCGTGGGAACGTGTACAAATTATGGACAATACAGCGTAATAAAATTTTGTAATTGTTTTTTCTCAAAAATGGTCGGTGTTATGAAAAAAAGTGTGAAGACAATTTTTGTAGATAATTGCATGATCTACAATTTTTGTCTGATGCATTTTTATAATGAAACTCACCGTTTCGCTGAAAAATTCAAAAAAATCATTTTTGCGATCTTTGACCTCGAATAAAATTTTTTGCAGACACGGGATCGATGGGGACTTTTCACAATTTCATCACAATGGTATCCCTACCATCTATGCAAATTTTCAGCTTTCTGGGAATTTATGCAAGGGTACCCCTGTTTTTACAGCTAAATTGACCGGACTACTAGTAATAATAACATATAATAGATGCATAGTGAACGAGAATTAACATACCGTCACACTCATCAGAATCAGTGTGTATTATATTGCCACAATTTATTTCAGTTTTATATTCACTCCAACCCCATGTTATTGAGTTTTCATTTCCTCCATGTTTTGTGTAGATGTAACCATCATACACTAATTTTCTCCTCCTCCCATGCGATATCACGAAAGTCAATAGCATTTTCTAGGCATAGATGTGAAGAGATCAATCAGAGTTTACTACTTCAATAATTCAACAAGTCCAGTTACTTATAGTACATGTAAGCACTTGATTCACATAAAATTGTACGATCAAACGAGCCCGCCGAAGGCTTCGTAAGAAACTCGATAACTTTAAGCTCATCCGTATTGAAAATTTCGTAACCCTTTTCCCTGGCGAATGACCACCATCGCTTGAGTGATGATTCGTACTATTTCATTGCTGATTTTGATATCGAATTCGTCATTATCTCGGATGCCCCCTTTGTAAGCCTCTTGTTTAGAAACGCTTGCCTGACAATTCTCCTGCCGTCAACGAAAGTGTCCTCGCTAACAGGTGGGATTTTTCTCTGCAAGGTGATAATAACAAATTTTTACACGGTTTTAGAATAATTGGAGGCCTCCTGAGCAATGAATTAAATGATGAAAGCCATGATTGTGTCGGCCAATATGGCACAATCACGACGCCTCCGACCTCGTCAACGATGAATTTTTTGAGTGTCGGCAAAATTGAAGCGAACGAGGGAAATGCGTACGGTTTTTCATTTGTCCACTGTATCGTGAGAGCATCGACCTTGAAAACGTCCGGATTGGGATACCTTGAACAAAATTTCTATACTTTTTTGTTTTTATCGGTTGCGAACAGATCGATACTGAATGATCCGAATTTTTCATCAATTTTTTCAAATGCTTTCTGAGACAATTCCCACTCAGTATCGATATTTGTAATTCTTGATGCTGCGTCAGCATAAACGTTCTTTTTTGATGCTATATATGAAGCATATAACCAAATTCTTCTATCTTCACACCCTGCCCATATTTGGCGTGAAAGTTCGCTCAAAATCGGGAATTGTACACCCCTAGCCTTATTGACAAGATATTGCCGTGGTGTTGTCCAGTCTCAACAAAATTCCGCAGTCATGTAATTTGTCTGCGAAACATTTAAGCGCGATGAAGGCAGCCAAAAGCTCTAGATGGTTAATATGCCGTTTTTTTTCTTCGAGACTCTACCAGCCATTTGTGGATTGTCCATCACAGTGAGCCCCTCAGCCTATCAAAGACGCATCAGAGAAAATCTCCATTTTGTAATTAGAAGTTTTGATTCGATTTATTCCGATTTGACCATTCCTTTTCCACCATTCTATGTCTTCTTGTAATTTTTTGCTTACAATCATACGGGTCTCATAATCTCTATTGTTAGGTATTAATGCGAGATATTTTTCTCGCTCTAGTCTCTTACAATGAATTGATCTATACGTGACGGCAGGACATGCTGCGTTCAAAACCCCTAGAAAAACCCCTGGAATTGATTATAAGGCCCAAAAATTGACACTTCTGCGAAGGGATTGATGAACTCTTTCTGTAGTTTATAATGAAACCCAGTTTTTCCAGCAGCTCTTTCGACTCGAGTGCGTTTCTATGACAGCTCTAGAATACCCTCCCTATGAGAAGTATATCGTCAAGATATATTATTGACCAGAACCCTTCACTCCTTAGTACGTTCATAACCGGTTTCATTATTTTGGTAAAAACGTATGGACTTGAAAATAAACCGAACGGGAATCTTCGGAACTCGTATAATTTTTCTTTGAAAATAAATCTCAAATATTCACGATCCTCTCTATGTACTGGAACTAAAAAATAGGCATTCTCGAGATTAAGCGAGGCCATGAATGCCCCGGGAGTGATTAGGTTTCTAACCGATTACCCATGCAGCGCGCGCACTTCTAGGATTCACCTAGCCTTTCAGACAACCACGCGGTTGCAAGCATCGAAGACAGCCATTAATATGAAAACACCTGTTTGCTCAACACGTGCTGCCGTTCGCTTTGTGCAAATATAGTGCTGTGAAACATTTCATCTGGCAACCAACATCAAACATCATCTGAATTTATCACCGTAATATTATCACCACCTGTGCAAAGGAAAAGTGCATTCCTTCAGCCCTATTGTTCATCATCTGTGCTTTCATCACCTAACCTGTATTTTGCAATCAACACTGTTGAAGTCATCAACAGTTCTACTCAACTGTGTTCATCATTGCAGGTTTAACCTGGATCAAATGTTGCACCAAGTGACTAAATGTGCCATTCTGGTCCGGATTATGACAAGATAGCCGAGCTCCCGAGCCAGTGAATACATAACTTACAGTGCACTGTTAACTAGTTTATATTCAATGAATGTTTATATTTCAAATTGACCATGTTTCCAATAAATGACCAATCAGTTCAAATCCGTATGTACCAAACCTGGACCGAAACTACAGTTCACTCAACCTATTGCCTTCCATCCCGAACAGATCGCATATCCTCCATCTTGAAGTGAAGAGCATTTATGTAATTGTTCAATCGTTTTAAATTCAATATAAATCGATTAGAGCCGTTCGGTTCCGGCACTAAGAAGATTGGAGATATGAACTGACCGACTTCCATCTACGCTGTTCGGGAAGCCTCGTTTGACGATGAATTTCCTGAAACGAGATTTTGTATCCCTTTATGCAGTTAATAACAAATTCATCGCTCGTGATATTATTCCATTCTTCTACAAATAAACGAAGCCTTCCTGCTGTACTTCTTACCTCATTTACATTTTCGTCGACTCTTTCGTCGGCCGATTCTTGTCCCGATTCGATTGATTCCATCGATACAGTGTCTTCGGCTTGAATCTGACGAATTGTTTTTTCTGATGTCCGCCCGTCTGTCGGTAATAAGCGGATGGGCCCCTCGAGTTTCCCTAACTTTGTGTCCGGTAAGATGGTTTTTTGTCCGAGAGTTTGAGATTTTGGCATGCGGCTTCGATGGTTTTTATTTCTTTGATCTGATCTGCCAAGTTATGCCCACACAGCCATTCGTCTGAGTGCGTCGCCTCCACTATAGGCTTAAGACTCTTCTTCATCATTGGTGTTATGAATGATTTTCTTCCGATGGACTGTTGGTGGAAGACGTCTGCCAATAATTCTCCTGTATCGCATAGAAACTCAATGAGTTTCATTTGGTCGACTTCCTTGTCGCCGTTGCCGAATAGGAGAGACACTGCAGCTCCTAGCGATAGAATAGCCGTGCCAACAGATTCTTGTGTCTGAGCGAAGTGCTCGTCCCTTTTTTTCGCAATGTCCGTCATTGTCGCGCTGATTTCTAGGTTAACCTTCAGAGGTTCGGCATATATTTGTTCGTGAGATTTTCCCTATTTTCGCCAGATAATCCCATCATCATCCACGTTTGCCACCGATTTTTAATCTTCGGATGCAATTTTATTGCTTCGCATCGGATCGTGTTTGGGTCATTTTCGAGAAGATTAAGAATTTCTTCGTTGACCATAACCTCACTAGAGCTCTCTTTTTGAGACTCTTCATCTCCGCGCAATTCCTGGTACGAAAGCGACGCCATCGACGGCAAATGTATTCGATTTGCTTCCTGTATATCATTTTCATTATTCGCATCATTTTCTGAAATACAAATTATCTTTCAAAACGTGCGAACTTTTCGAAATTGCTTGCTCGTGTGGAGCTTATCGAACTTATTGTTCTGTGTCCCTTATTGGAGGCGAAGTTCGTGTGGAACTTGCCGACTGTTTCTCGTATGGAAAAAAAAGTGATAACTCACTTTTGTGTTGAGATAAAAAAAAGAAAAATTGAAATACCTCACCTGAATCAACTTCGATTGAAGATTTTATATACGTGTGTTCCACGTGTTGCGGTGCGATAAAGCCGGTAACCAAATTTGTGAGGTTATCTATCTGCGTTTTCATTCTTTGCAATTCTGCTTCTGTTTTCCCTCGGTTTTTCCCCGATTTCTCAATGGGGATCGAGAACGCTTTCTTTTCCTCTCTCCCTTACCCATGTTATTCGTCTCACAATAATTCGTTTAATCACTAATTGAGAGACGCTACTCTTTCTTGTGTGGATACATTGCACAATGGAACAATATGAAGAAACGGAACAACAACGCCATCAAGTGGACATCAGAGGCAAAAAGGCGAAATTTTTGAATACTCTAAAGTTGTGGATTCGAGTACGGCGTGCGCTACTACCGGTGATCATTGAGAACGAGACGTCATAGCATAATCATTTACATCAATCACACATCTATTACTACAGATATCGTCAATTGAGAATATATGAATAAAATTCTACGTTATCAATCATAAACATTTTTTCGACAAAATCAATTTAATAATCAATGAAGTTTCGTCGTGGGGAGATTTTCGAGGCGATATTCTGCCATGTCACCACGCAAAGTGTGTTTTTCATTGGGATAAATTGTCACGTCTAAAACGTTATTTCGGTTGAGTATGGCGCTCAAAGTCAGATGGTTGTTGTTAACTTGAGGAGAGAATAGGTAATCGATTTGGGAATATACGAATGTTATTGATCAAGTGGGTTTGCTAAGTTTGGTTGGATATTTAGGAATTTGTGATGTCGGTTCGACGTTTTTAACTTAATATTGAAATGATAATCTAATATAAATTGATTATTAATTGAAGATAGCATATAGCGTTACCCCGCGCTGCACTGCCTCGATCGCCAAAAAGATTCGCATTGCATAGGAATGCTCGCTCCTTCTTATCAAACTGGTCAAACAACAGAAGATTCGCGTTACATCTTCTTGCACTCCCTTGTACCCACAAACTTGGAAATTTCTGTGGAAGGGATGTTGACAACTGAATTATTCTCGTTGGTCAATTAGTCGGTCCAGAAAAAACGTCTTAACGTACAGACGTACGAATATCGTAGAAAAGTCATTGAAGAATTATCAAGTAAACGGACGTGCAATTATAACATCTGTGAAATATTTAACGATCAAACGAACTTACCTGTAAGTGAAGTTCGATTGTAATTGTATGAAGCGCCTCTTCCGATAGATCCCACTGTAGTCCCCCCTCCCTGGCCCGAATTACCACACGCTTTTCAAGCCCGTATAGGGACTTTTTATTCCCTATGAGCGGGCGCCAACCTTGATACCTTATTACTTCAAAGTGTTGCCGTGAATCTGGGTAATGGGTGACACCTCACATAGGTGCAAACATGATTTGCATCTAAGGGTAGGATGTGATCTATCGGAAGAGGTGCTTCATACAATTACGATCGAACTTCATTTACAGGTAAGTTCGTTTAATCGTTAAATTGTATTTTGCGCCTCTTCCGATAGATCCCACTGTAGATGTTTAAAGCAACGAACGGCAACTGTACCAGGTTAAATTTTATCTTAGTGACAAGACAGTGCTGACAAATATTGAGAAAGATTATTTATATTCAAAAGAAAATACGACATGAACGTAGATACAAACGAGCAAGAAAAAGAAAACAACATGCAGTGTTTTTTCTTTTGAAACAAACTGAATTCTTATCTTATATAACTGGACTAATCTTCCAGGATTGCTTTTGCGTAAGTACCGCTATCAGACGATAGTAATAACCAAAATTAAGAATTCAGTAAGAATGAAAATAAAAATGAATCTACATTTGAGAAAAAAAAAACAGGAAAATAATAATAATAATGAAAATGTTGATAAAAATGAAAATAAAAAAGGAAATGAATCAATGATTGAAAAAAAGAAAAGTAATTATGAGAAAAAAATGAATGAAATAAATGATGAAATTAAAGGAAAAACTGATGAAGAGAATGGTCAAATAAAATCAAGAGAGATGAATGAAAGTAAAAACGTTAAAAATACACAAGTAACTAAAGTAACAAAAATGAAAGAATCAAAGGATGATGAATCAAATAAAGCTTTCAATGATGAAAAAGAAGAATACATTGAGGAAATAAAATCTGGAAATCATAAAGAAATGGAAAATAAAATAGAATTTTTTGAATTTTGAATTGAATTGGGGGATAGGGAAGGGTACGGGATTGTAACTGGCATCGAGCCCAGCACTCAGTCCTACTGGACCATTGTACTGAGCTCATCTTGGTTAGTTACTCTGTTTTTATTGGCGGTTCGGTGAGGCCGGTATGTTCCGCAAAGCGAAGCAACCTTCCTACACCCCCCCTCCAATAAGTTAAACTGATCCCCACTGCTAATGCCCAGAACATCCCTGCAGGCTGACTCTAGTTCTTTGCAGTGGGTAATCAGGTGCAGGAGCGTTTCTTCGTCCTGCTGACATCTGAAGCACATTGCGCCTGTTCTCACCCCGATGTTCCTCAGAATTCTTGCTGTGATCCAGTGTCCCGTAATGAGGCCGACAGTAAGCCTGAGCCTATTCCTGCTAAGCTCTATCAGGGCTGAACCCAGCCTTCTAGAGGGTCCTTCGAAGAGTTCCCTCGTGTGATGCATGCTTCCAGTAAAGGCCCATAGCTCTTCCAGCCTCCTACTGGCCCACTGGGAGAAGTGTTCCTTCATGAAGCTGGGGGGTACTGCTATTAAACAGGTTGGTTCCGGGTCCCTCATCAGGGCTCCTGCTTGTGCCAGCTTGTTCGCCCAGTCATTCCCTGTCTTCCCGCTGTGACCCGGGATCCATAGAAGTTTGACTGTGTTGGTTGAGGCTTATTTGTTTAGCTCTTCAATACAGCCTTTTACTAGTCTTGCGGAAATAAAACAGACAAGACTTCTAGAACGGATGCACAAATTAAAAGACGAAAATCAATGTTTGAATGTTTCTAGAATGTTTGTAATGTCGAACAAAACAATGAAAGATTCAAAAATGTGAAAGAGCTATTAAGACTCAATCATTTAAATATAGACGAGGAAGAACATGTTTTGAATAAATATCGTTTTAGAATTTTCTGATAGATTTCAGATACCAGGTGTATATTCAACAGCAGAAAACGTTCTAGAACATGAAATGCAAACTATTGATGATATTCCAGTAAATGTAAAAGATTATCGCCAACCAGAATCGTTGAAGAAATATTAAAACAAACCCAAGAATTACTCGATGATAGAATCATTCAACCATCAACTTTACCATATAACAGCCCAGTATGGATCGTTCCGGAAAAATTAGATTCAAAGGGAATTCAGAAATGGAGAATGGTGATTGATTTCAGATCACTGAATAAAAAGACTATCCCCAACGTGTATCCATTACCAAACATAACTGAAATTTTAGATCAATTGGGAGAAGCAATATATTCCTCAATTTCCGATCTAGCATCAAGCTTTCATCAAATCAAAATTAAAAAATCCGATCGTCATAAAACAGCGTTTTTAATACATTTGGGTCATTTTGAATTCAAAAAAATGCCATTCGGAGTAAGTAATGGTCCACTAATGTTTCAAGATTTAATGCAGCAAGTTCTATCCGGTTTACAAGGAATAGAATTATTCGTCTATATGGATGGCATAGTCGTTTTTGCGAAAAATTTAAAAGAACATGAAATCAAAATTTCAAATCTCATGAAACGATTGCGTGAAGGAAATTTGAAATTACAATCAGATAAATGCGAA
Source organism: Meteorus sp. PSUC_FEM 10030008 (assembly GCA_018881525.1). Lineage (NCBI taxonomy): Eukaryota > Metazoa > Arthropoda > Insecta > Hymenoptera > Braconidae > Meteorus > Meteorus sp. PSUC_FEM 10030008. The sequence goes on from JABMBR010005453.1 coordinate 13,902, forward strand.
TTTTTACGACGAGAAGTTTGTTATTTGGGACACATAATAAGTAAAGACGGTTTGAAACCTGATCCTGCAAAGTTAGAAGCTGTAAAAAAATATTCTGCACCAACTACTCGAAAAAAAATTCGACAATTTTCAGGATTTACAGGGTATTATAGAAGATTCATTAAAGATTATTCTGTTATATCCAATTGTTGATATAAATTTCAAATTAGTTTCCCCCTATTTTTGTCCTAACCTTTCGATCAATGGACATGGACGGGGACTTCTATGGAGAGGAGCGTTTGGATATGTTGCGTGAATACAAGCATAAATGTGTAATTTGAAATGGGTCCTAATGAACCCGTATATTGAAATCAATGCGTAATACTGTTACACTATTGGCTGGAAATGGTCGAGATCCAACTAGCGTTCATCCCTAACTCTGACTTTGTGCAAAGTACACATCACAAAGTACTCATTTTAGAATGAACCAAAGGTTTCTTAATCACCATACAGCGTAATATCAATTTTATATGTGATTAATGAAAAGATGTTGCGTTGGAAAAGATACTTATCTGGATTTTGTATATTTATATGTCTGAATCGCTGTCTTCCTCTGGAATTCCGTTACAGCAAACTGTCAATATCCTTACAGAACGATGCGAAACTGGTATTCAATGAAAAAACAGGCGAAGAATCAGGGCTCACGAGGATGTAAGGTGACTTCGGATTTTCTCGAAGGAGACGATCAAAAGTGTTAATAATTTCACATAACCATTTATTCACTAAAAGATTACTTATTACACTCCTGATACAAATATCAGCACTTCAACGTCTGTTGTTGAAACCGTTATTCTGTACACTGCACAATTATAAGTTCGAGGATTGATCTCTTAGTAGAGAACCTCTCGAGACGAGTTACAGCTGACGAATCTAATGAATCTTAAGACTAATCATTTGAGCAAGCCTGTTGTTGAGGCTATTGGTGGGGAGCAATGGAGATGAACTTCACCTGTGTCAGCAGGATAAGAGGATGCAGTTTGAGTCTCACGGGTATTCGAATGACCGTCCCATGATAAATATGAACTGGAAGACTGATAGACAAATATTATCATTTCAACGAACAGAGTTCTAGGAATGATTCTGATCTTAAGCAGATTGCTTAACAATACAATACAAATGGCTTACCGACTTGCTTACGTTGGTGGAGTAATTACCTAATTTCTTCTCCCAATCACTACTGTCGCTTCACAATGGTTATTTCTACTCGTTGTACTACTAATACTCTACTGTTATTACTTCAATTATTCACTTTATCAATTCAACTGTTACTTGATAAACTATCTAACTTTTCTGTAATTCGACTATTACTGTCTTGATTGACGTGATTTCTTCCTTTTGGGTGTATTATCAGAGAGAGTTATGACATTTTGTCATCCTGTTTTATACTTGGAATCGTAGGCGTTCCACGGTATCGGCGTAGGAAGAGTCCATGATAAGGATTATCCAGTCCTGTTCTTGGCTTTCCCCCGCCCTTACATCGAGCCCCAATGTTTCAGAGTTACTCCCACTCTTCCACATTAAGTCCACTTATCTAATACTAAACAGGGGTGGAGTTTCTTCAGAATGTTCCAGTTGCAAGATTCCTCCCTTCTTAATCATACACA
>JABMBR010005454.1:0-15540 GCA_018881525.1 Meteorus sp. PSUC_FEM 10030008
TATATATATATGTACCATCAACAGGATTATAATTTACTCATAGACGCACCGCTTCCCAACAACATCAATCGTTGCTAAAGCCGTATATACAGTTGGGGGAATCGGCGAGACAACCGTGAATTATAGATACTGGAATGAGGTTGAGTCACATATAGATGTATATGTGTATGTATTCCTGTCGTTCGAATGAAATATAAACACGTGGAAAAGGTGACAAATCTCAAGTGAGCAGGATAATGTTTACCTGGATTTGTCTGTGAGTATTTTCGTGGTCTGTCTCGAGTCAATCAAGAATTGATTTAATTAGATAAAAATAAAGCGGAAAAGTGAGAAGAAGTGATCTCGTCTATATTTAGAAATGTCAATATGAAAATGAGTGTTCAGAAATAGTGTACGTATGTGCTTTTATGTATAGGTTTATACATTTTCGAATTTTTTTCTAGTCATTGTGTTAATCAATTAGACTTTAATTCTATGCCAAAATTCTTTGGATCTATTTTCATTTGGTCGGAAAGGAGCATGATGCAAGTTCATGATTGATATGGTCGATTCGGGGAGGAAATCGCGTCGATTTTTATTCAATCTTCTGGTTTACCACAAGAATGTAATCCCGACGCATCCAATAGCTGTTTACCAGATAAAAATTAGAATTGCATTACCTATGTCAACTCTGTATTTCAAACATGTTTAAGACTCAGGGCAGTACACCCGAGCTATATAAATTCTTCGTAATTGGTAAAGATACAAAACTATAATGACCAATCGAATGTCCTCAAAGTTGAGCTTGATATTCTTTTTGGAGTGTATATCTCAGTAAGTAAGAGTAGAGTTTTGTTTTGAGCTTCTAAATTCTAAGGACTATTCGTATTGTGTAGGATGCAAGGATGTCATGATGATGACGAGCGAATCAGTCCAGCATTATTTGTTGAACTTCATTTTTGAAGGGATCGAATGGAGTCTGTTTCGCTGATACAAAAGGAAATTTCAAATGTCTCGCATTTAATCGTAATTTCCAGTCAGATTGCTCGTTCAATTTTGTTTATAAACTTTCAATGAATCAATTAAGAGTCCCATTGATCATGGTACACTCCTAGGAAAATTTGAATTGACAACATTCTCATTATGAACAGTCATCCAACATTCGTCTTTCTAATGAAAGATGAAGAATATTGTGGTTTCAATTGAGAAATCGATTTTCAAATGGTAATTTCCATTCACCTTTTCAGTTTGGATAGTCGATACACAGCATGAACACATCTATTATTCTAATTTATAATTCTAATACAAATGAAACGAAAATGAAGAGGTGAGTTTGATCCTAATGACAATCAAAGAGTCGTGAAAGTTCTATTGAAAAATAAAACGTGCTGATAAACGATTAAATGAAAATAAATCAGAGAGATCTTTGGTTATTTCATCGAAGTCCTATAGTGGATGTATGTATATATATATTGCTCTTGTGTATGTCGAATAGTGAAATTTCAATTGAACGGTTTGAATCAAGAAATTAATACCGAAGGTCACGCGATGTCCGCCCTGTGCAGAAGAGCAAATTGGCAGCCGCACTCTCTCGGTTCATGAATTCTTCTCGGAAAGCACTGATCCAATACGCCACATCCCCCACACTGCATCATCATATCCGATAATGAAGTCATCGTCTTTTTGTTTCATTCATTTCATCAATGGATCAGTTTATTTTCAAAAGTCAAACGAAGAATTATTATAATTCAATATTTTTTTTGTTCACCATCATCATCATCACCACCGTGAATGTGGTTGAAACATTAATTGATATGGGCCCAATTTTCAACGGTGATTTATGGCCAAATAGAGAAATTGAAAAAGAAAAAGAACAAAAATAAAAAACAATGACAGAACATTCAATTAACTTATAACTAGTTAGCCTGAATACTATTGGCAAATCAATGCGTCAGTTATAATAATATGGACGGGATATTGATATAGACTTTGTCGACATGTAAACTAGAATGTCGTTGGATTCATCCGAAATTGATATTAATTTATTTAGACCAAATTCGCTGGTGATTACACTAAATAAGATGAATTTCGCAGTGATAAATGGGAATTGATTTACTGCCTACGGAAAGATGACGGAAAGGCTACTCATACGTTCTACAAGAGAAAACTGGATGAAAGCATTTTACGTATGTTCTGCCAAGAAAAACAAGCTTCAAAAGCTTCAAACTGGTACACATATATTTATAAATAAATATATATATGAATTGAGAGAAATTACTCGTGAAAATGAGTATAAAGCTATATCATTGTCGAATAGTGCAGCAATAAATCAAACGAAATAATGAAATACCCGAGTTGAAAACTTTCCAGAGATGAGAAAGAAATAATTGTAAATGGAATATGTGAAATCACAAGTAAGTAATCCAGGAGATGGATGAGAGTTCAGTTCTTAGCGAAATTCAATTGAAATGTAATTCTTGAAGATGCAGTGGAGATATTTCCACATGAATTAAGATCTCGATTTTGGACTGAACCCAGATTTTCACCATTATTTTCGTTTTATCTTTATCACAGCTTCAATCTTCATATCTACCCGGTGCATGAATTATAGAAAATCACTCCTAAACACACAAATATATATGGGTAGTAAGTTGAGTATTTTTTCATGTTGAATTCTAAATCAACGGAGATCTCATTTAAAAAAGTTCAAATCAATTGAGGTGGCACACAGAGTGAAAGTTCTATTCAGTCATCAACCAGAAGTGAGGTTACTTCTGCTCACTTATGAATTTAGTGGTGATTATGACACTGGGTCGCGGATCCAGTTTTCTTGATGGAGAGTTTCATTGAAAAAAATTTTGTGATAAAACAGTTGTATATAATCAAATGGATTAACATGAATGTAATTCTATCTTATCATCTTATTTCATAGGAATCATAGCCCTGGATCAGCGTCTATTTCAATTAATCTTTGGTAATTTATAATTGAAAGTGCATCATGGAACTTACCTGAGAGCATGCGTGTTGCGATGAATGTTGAGTGCATGTTGTTGTTGTAGCGGCGCAAACTCCAGTGCCCGGCACTTTTAGTTGCTCTTTGTAGTCTGGTTGATAGGGAAGTAACATTCGAATTTTTCCCCAACGATTGAAGAACAAAGTTATTGCTCCGGCCCAAATGATTAGAACCATCACGACGATTCCCACTTCTATGCCACGTACCTAGTTTATTGGAATGAACAAAACTGATTCATTTATATACGGGAATACAATATAATTAAAACGTTTTTTCTAATTTTCGGAAAATTATTCCATGAAATACATCAGAACTCCTTGTTGAGAAAAGTGAACTCATGATGATAGAACACAGTGAATCAGGTTAAATAATCTGATAATTCTGGGGATAAATGAATGAATATCAAGAATATTATGTTGAAAATCGTCTCGTTATTGGAAGTTCATGGTTAATTTTTCAGAAAGATGATTATTGTTTTCAAGCATGATATTACTGAATGAAACTTCAATTTCATATAAAATCGGGCAACAAAGGGATATGAATTTTCCAATTTTTTTCCTCACTTCATCAGCTTCATATAGCAAATAGGTTTTCTCCTATCGAATTGAGCATTCATTCTCTATTCTTCCCACCCGAAGGCAAAAAGCTTTGTGCAACATGTGAAAAATATCATATCAAATTCAAATGAATTTGTGTTGTTCCATAGTTTCTCATTTCAATTCATGAGGATTCACGAACTAATTTCTAAATTTTAATTGATACCTGAATATATGTATGTGGTTGATGGGATGAAGGTGGGGGTGGCACCGGCCCTCCAGTGACAGTTGCGTCCTGTTGGGGCGAAGTTCGTGGTGGTTCTGTAAAGGCGCATTATCAAATTATCAATTTAGTTCTTTTCACTCGTGTGAATAAAGCGATATTAATAAACTGCGAGATTGTTCTCAATAATCCAGATGTTCATCGTGCATCGATCTGTTATTGCCTCCGCAATTCCCTATATCTCATGAGGAAATAAATGAATGTAAGGTCAAAAAAACTGGTAAAATAGAAATCGTCTAGCTATCTCTTGATTGGGCTGGATCTAAATGGAAGTGTCATCTCTATCGTTCCGAACTGAATTAGATTCGCAGTATGATGTGCCAGTCTGACAGAGAAAAAAGGTACAAAGAAAAATGAATAACTCCCCGGAATATGTCAATCTGATATTGGTGAAGCTGTTACATCAGTTGCTATTCGGCGAGAAATGGGATACGACAAAATTTTCTGGCGAATAAATAGCAGGTCTTTTTTTCTTCTCATTACTCGTGGATTCATTCTCGTATCTCATCTGGGACTGGAATAAAAAGAGTATCAGAATTATCTTGGGAGTTCGGTAGAAGAAGTGATGGTGAAATTCTAGATTTATTTATCTAGAGTCTGAAGGGACGATAAAAATGAGTATTGATGTTTGACTCGGAAGTCCCCAATGATTAATATGGAAAAGAGATTGCTTTTCGCATAGTTTGTGCGAATCGAGGAGTTTTTAGGGGAACATGTTCGTTGATCAACATATTTATTCCTTCCATGTCTCTATATTTTCACAATCAACGGTTTGGCTTTTTAGAGAGTGGATAAATCTTGATGAGATACGAGAGATTGTTTCACTACTCTCATTTGATTTCATGCGAATAAGTTGAATCTTAATCAGATTAACCTATAGCATAGATAGTTCCAAGTCATCATTAATTGTCAAAAATGAATAATAAAAAATTTCGGAAAGTCGAGTCGGCCAACCTCACACAAATTGATTCTTCAGAAATGTACATTGATATATAGGATAAACTTTTTCCAAGAGGAACAGACTGAAATATCGAGCTCATTTGTGTCAATGTTTCAATTGAAGTTGTGTCAAGTGAAGTTTCTATGGAAAGCCATCCAAACTTGTAGAGTTATTATATGTCAAACTATCGCTGGGTTGTGATTAATTCGAAGCTGCTATTGCAATGTTAGTATGAAGCTATAAAAGTGGGAATACATAAACTTTGATTTTACTGCGCACCTTGTCTAATCAATAAAGGCTTTACTTCTTACGCGATAGAAATGAAATAAAACTTGAGATAAATAGCGAAGCTTTAAGATGTGCGCAGCTGATTTATTTAGCCGAATAAGTGGCTGGTAAGCTTCCCACTTAACTAATAAAGGTTTCACCCAAGTCTCACCAAGAAACTCATATTACTGCGTTGGAAAGTAGCCAGGCATTTACACCTTTCCCCATACAAATTGATTATTCACATTGAATTCGAAAATATGTAGATGGATGAAATGTTGTTAGATTGTATAATTAATTTCAAACTTCATTCACCAATTCTCAGTCCACAGTATCGAAAATATGATATGTCATGAATTATGTCCAGGACAAGTCATGAAAATCCAGATAACAGTTGTCATCGAGACAGTATGGAATATTTTTTCTTGCTCCAAATGCGTTAGAAATCCATTATTTTTCAGATAGTTTTTATGCAATTAGAAATCGGTACGAGGCTTACTAGAGTTAGTTGATAGCACGGAAACTCCCACAGTATCGGAAAACGGTTCTAAAAATTGTACATAAAACGATGCCCAATATCGTGCTAAATCTCAATCAAATGACAAGATATGATTCAGCCACAATGGCACTTCAAACCAATTCTGCAGGAAGGTTCTCTACCCTCTACTACAAATCTCGATAGTTCTAATTGAGAGGAGCTTGTTGATACATAGATAGGAATTTTTCAACTCGGTATTGACTGAATGAAACTTCATTCAATTCGATCAGCCCTGACATGTTCATTGTTACTCCGGCTTCGTGACACGAACTTAATCTTATTCATTTACCAGCATTTTTGGAAGCATCATATCAGATGAAAAATCAGTCGACTGTTAATTTGCTACAATTCAAGCTGTTGGATGAAAGCCATGATAAGAGGATGTGATAATCTTATTTCCACTGAGTCAATCAACACCTGTTTTTAGTTGCTCATTTCAATTCTGAAAAGTTCTTCAGATTTCGAAAGGTGTTACCTACTCATCATCATGATAGAGACAAACTTTCCAACCATGTTGGACATGTTCGTTAAGCCAAGTTGATAAGTTATGAGTCACGATGTTCTAAAGTTGATATTTCATCAGAGTATTGACCAACTTGGGATGATGTTAAGTTGAAGTGACATGGAATTTAACTAGCGTGAGCTTTAAACTAAAGACTCCAGAGTTATACACTTTCCCGATCTAATATTTTTCGAATTGTTCCCCAGCCACACGCGAGCGGTCCATAAAAAGAACAGCTGAACGCATATTCGTCGATTCTGAAGATTATGAGGAATTATTTAAACTTGTTAATAAAATAATTTCAGCTTTTCTCCATGATCATGAAACTCATCGAATAATGGAACGTCCACATTTTCACGGGGTTTTTTATTTCATACTTGTAATTTTACATCACAGATTTGTATTTCATCTGTGGATCTTGAATCATAGTGAATGTGGTGTAATTCCATAGTTCAATCTATTTTCGCATTCTTCTGATCTCAAAATTGAGATCTTACCGAAATTCTCAATTCATTTCATTCTCAGACTATGGTAATTGAAGATGTTTCATTCCATACAATAAACATGGTAGATATTAGTTCTATTTTCGCAGTCCACGTGGTACAATTTGAGAAAGAATTCTATCTGTGATGTTTCAAATAATATTTTTCTATAAAATAAAGTTACGCATTTTTCATAGTACGGGAATGGCAACGAAATGCAATTCTAATGATTCATTCGATTTGTAGAAGCCGCACAGTACCATAACGTTAAGAATTGGTTTGAAAGTCGCTCACACAATTTGTGAAGCTTCCGTACATCTGAAATCGATTATTGCTTCCATTTCAGTTAGCTATCACTATGTTTATCACCGATCTCACAGTTGTCGTTATGGAAGAATTGGACGAGTTACTAACCGCTGAACTAGAATATTTGAACGCTACTTTCTGCTTTCGTTCGGCTGCCACACAAATGTAAATTCAAAATTTTTAAATCATTCGAATTTCCAGTATACTAAAAATCTTAGTTGGAGATAGATTGGATAATCCATCCACATGAAAGATAGTATTACATCTTCGGTCATGAAATTTGTATGATATTAGATCACGAAATGGATCACATTCACCATGCTATCAATAAGACATGGTTACGGTTCCACACGAACAATTCAAAGTGTTTTATTGGGAAGAGTGTGAAATTTTTGACTGAAGATTATATTTTGAATGTGTTGAGTTTTCTTTTGCCCTGATGATCATGTCATGGAGTGATTCTCGGTTCGTAAGTGGAACTGAAGAAGAGAAACATTCTGAGCTACCATTCTCGACGAGAGGAATGGGACCAGGTACGTAGACCAAATCTCATTGGAAATTGATCGCAATATACAAAATATACCCAGAATCTATCAACTATCTGTTTTTATGTACGGGAGACCTATTCCGACGTCTACTATTGCACAAGATCTCGCTAATTGGAAATTATCTTCTCCTTGCTCGCAATCGTGGGGGACAATTCATCAGTTTCAAAATAGAACGAAGATCATTTGAACACGTCGCAACTCTATTTTTTACGATATGATGCGTGAGGAAGTTGACCTAATTCTTGTTCTTTGTCATCCAATTATTCCGGTCATTCTTCTTCAATCAAACCCTCATTTTGATTACTTTTTTAATTAACTCTCGAGTGTGAATATTGAGAAGAAATTATGTACGACACATGTGTTGATGGGGAATTTCTAGCTCGTCTGCTTGCAACATTTTCTTTCCCTTGGAGCTGTTATTCAATAACACTGCAATATCGCTCCTACTGTCGGCATCTGTATCGTTGATATGATTATCCAGGGTCATTAAATTTCACTTTACCACAGTTTTTTGCACTTAATCCCAACCGTTGATGGTTCACAGAATATTCTATCCCTGAGTGGTAGATAATTCGTTTTTTTTTCAATTCTCCCAAACCATGAGCAGGGATAAATGTCCTTTTGAAAGTTAAAATATATATTTTTGGTATTTTACGTTCGCAAAGTTGAATTGTCAACAGCACTTTGCATTCTTTTACGTGAAACTTGGCTTTCTGGAAGGTTCTTCTTCTGAATATTTCATTTTTAACGAGTGCAAATAGTTGTGAGAATCCTGCTAAACCCATCACTGTCTGGGCTGAACATGACGATTTACTCATGAGTGCTTTTCGCCCAGAGTAAATCGTGATTCATTGATGATCATATCCCTGATAAATCCCCATATTCGTCTCAGTCAATCAACTTTAAATTGATCACTTTAGCTTTACTGTTCTAAACCTATCCTCATTGCCAGTCTTGTAGTTCTCATTTTGGAATGATCAAATATTGTGAAAATTCAATTATTTTATTATGTAGAAATTGATATTGAATTTCGATTGGTTGAAAATACACGCGATAAGAATTGAACTACAAAATGCCACGTAGAAGTGAAACAGATATTGAACTTTCCTCAGTTTTTTGACTCCAGTAGAATGAAAATTCGCAGTTGAGATCTAACTTTAGATTTAACTTTAGCAAAAAAGTTCGACTGAGCCTTCATCCATCTTCACTTGACAACGTTGTTTTTGTTCTTTTCTGATTTTTTTCCTGATTTTGAGTTCTCACCTAAAGTACGGAAGACGATGGGTCGACTTCGGTATTTTTTGCCCGCTCGCACTGCAGTGATGACCAACTGGTATTGTGTGTCAGCTTGAAGGTCAGTCAATGTAACCACATCGCTGTTTCCCGCGACCAACCGCACCATCCTGTAACTAACCATCGCGCTATTGTTATTCAATTCAGTTATTCATTAATTATTCTCATTTTTCACTGCATGCAATTATGTAATATAACACACGATGAACATACAAATATGGATATCATGAACAGATGAATATTTATTCTGAGTGATTATAATTGCGGTTTTCATCGACCACGAAGCAGACACATATTAGATGTTTACGCCACACACATAACTATTGGGCTCAAGTGGTGTCAACTCACTTTGCTGTTTTAATGTACGTGATAAATGCTAATTTGAAAACTGTACGTAGAGGTGGACAATATTGGGCATTACGTAAAGATTTGTATGAACTTGGTGGCGCTTGAGTTGATATGTAAACAAAAAATTGATTATTTGAACTGCTATTTATCAGATGATACCATACCGATGATCAACCTGTCAAATTTTTTCTATTCTCTCTCATACGTATCAACAGATTTTGCGATTGATTCAACATCTGTTTTGGGATCCATCTTTTTCGTGCTGCAGTAAAATGCTGTATGGAAAGCCGGACATTTTAAGATTTTGGGAAGGAATGGAGCTACTTTTCCGGCTGGTAGGCAAAGTTCGATGATGTTGAATGGCTCAAGTATTCATTTGCCAATGTGATGATTATTTGAAATATAGTGAGGAATGAAGAGAGAAAAAAAAATAGTTGATTGTGTTTGAAATTCCACGCATTGAATTAAATAATAGATAACCTCCATCACCGCAGGCAGTGACATCTCACAGAGAATTTTTAAATGAGTGAAAAAAAGGCATCATCGTCATAAGAAATAATTCATTAGGCGACTCTCCAAGTTTGTGATCAAATGAAAAAGATGAAAAGCTTCTACGGATAATCAAATAATATCTGGGGAGTAACGGAATATTCGCACAGAATTCGTTCGTTTATTCATTTATTTTTTCCCTTTTTCTGCGTTAAATTTAACTAAATAATTCTGTTTTATAAAACATATGAATTGCATAGGAGATAGGTTTGCATATTTCTGAGTCACTCGCGTGTAATTCGCGAGAGATGAAGAATTTTGCGATATCCACGTGATGGTATTTTGCTCATGTACGCTCAAAAATATGTCACATAACTCATAAATACGTAGAGAATTTTGGTACATTAGGTACACACCGCGTGTGATGTCAGCGGTTGGGATATGCCAGCTAACCCTCATCGCATAAAATATTTCTCGGCTTTTATCGCATATGTTCATCGGAAACATTTTCCCCTTCAAACTTTTGTCTACACCATTCATATTTTTCTGTTGTATCCCTTCCCTTTCAGTGTCTTTTCTCCTGTTCCACCTCTATTTATGTTCGTGTTCATAAGGATGGAAAACATCCTTACCGCATTACTCCTCCAACAGTTCAACTTCGACTCAGAGCTAATCTTTGTTCGGTAAAGCATCATTGTATTGATGTTTATTTTTTCATCATAATTTTGTGCAACAGGAATCTCTTAGCTTTGTTGTCAATATGCTGTATCGGTGTACTAACTAAATCCTACATGTGCCATTTTTCGATCACTACCAGTGTTCAACAGTGAGGCGATTCAATTCATTGCTGTTCAGTTTATCTTTTTCTCGTGGTCATGAGATTGGAGGTAATAATTTCACAGACGTACGAAAGGATACAGAAGATTACGAGGATTACAGGGATTGTCATCGAAGCTTTGCACCATATTTATTGAAGCATTTATCGTTCATTTAATAACGCTTGGGAAAATCTTAGTTTCATTTGCTAGAGACTCATCAAGTACCTGTCAGTGATGTTCCTGTGTCGCGCACGAAAAAAAAAAACATAATAAATTGAGTCATGTCACACGTCACCATGGAAAAATGATGAGGAAGTTTTTCTTTCTCATCTTTTGAAGCAATGATTGACAAGAGTTTGATACGGTGTGTAACCACTCATGAATTTTTGAGCACTAAAATATTTTGTAGTCCATCAACAACAAGAACTCGTACATTCTCGTAGCGGCGTTTGAAACGTCTCAAGGGAAAAAATTGTTCCACGAAATAAGGAATATTTGAGCATATTCGTGCAGTTTCATATTTTAGAGATGCTTCGGATAGTATCACCAACTTCAACATGTTTTCAGTGTTTAATTATGCATTACTTGAATTCATCTTTCCACGGTATCTCATGGGATGAAATTGGTTCAACATTTGTGGCGCATTGGTATTTTATTTTCATTGAAATGTAGTCGGAATTTTTTTTTACATATTAACTCGTCAATACTGTTTCGACTCTGTGTTTTGATTCGATTCCACATCTGATAATTTCGTACTCTACAATATTCCAGTTCTTGAAAAAAATGACAGTCTTATTACTTTTCTCAGATCAATTTATATCGTGTTTGTATGCGGAGACATATAATTTATTCGACCAGATCAACTCATAGGAACATACCAATGTATCTCTCACCAGTTTCTTCACTAAATTGATAGAGCTGATTATTGCTACATAGTTCATAATGTAACGAGTTTATATATTTTTAACAATAGACTACTAATCCAGCTAGTCCGTTTCTGCATAACATATGAAAATACATATGTCACCAAAGAATCGTGCTTTCTACTCCTTTTTTTTCCCAATATTTCTTTTCAAAGTATCACCACATTCAAATTCTCTCGGACGTTGGACTGACGTCATGGTTTGATACGCTGACTTCTAGTGTTTGCAATGAAAGCTTTGAAGCAATAATTCTTGATCAATATGAGGACTAGGGACACTCCGACAGTGATTCACATTAAACTCTGTTATATATGAAATCCAAAAATCAATTAAAAATATGCAAGTTATGAGATTTATCAGAAAAACCCATCATTTTAACAAATTCAATCCAGTTTTAATCAGAAGCTATTAAGACGAGACCATATAGTGAATATTCTTACAAGTACTCCTAGAAACTTTCTCAATGAATTGTTATTATTTCCCGGAAAATATTCGAACGATTTGAAGAAATTGATTAATATATTCTGTATTGCACGTGGACTGAGAGACTATGTTGCATAATCGATGTGAACGAATAATTCATTACAGACATTGAATACATGGTGGAATTAGTTCAGTAATTTATCAGAGCATTTTCCTGATATGAACGTGCAAACAACAATTGTTGGAATACAATTGAAGAAGAAAAAATGAATTGTTATTATTTCTTGATGAACTACAATGAATCTGTATCAGAAGAGACGAAGTAAATCACTTTTCACATTATCTTCTAGAGCAAAAACAATTTCTTGATTCGCTACGATGATATCCATTCGAAAATAAATGATACGGTGATTTATTGACTTCCGCCTCTATTTTCTTTTATCTCTTGAGAAATGCTTTTATTCGTTATACCTTTGTTGATCGTACGTCTCGTTGTACGGTTCGTTGTAACTTAGGGTGAATGTTTCGTTGTAAGTTTCATTGTACTTTGGATCATAAGCATCGATGATTTCATTCCTACACCGGAAAAAAATTCTCTAATTACTGTTACGTTTGTGTTTTTTCACATAAAATTTATTTACCTCTATTTTGTATATAAAAATATGATCACATAGACTTTCAAATACTATTTACGTGCCATCGCTATAGGCATATGAAGAGTGCAATACCTAAACTATTTCTATACTCAAGATAATTTTGAAAATGCACATGAATCTCACTCGAATCTCCGTCTAGCACCTATCAAGTAAGGGAAGGAAATGGAAAAAATGAATGCTCGAATTGTTTCTGATGGATTGCCAAATACTATCCAAACTTGCTTGCTTTTCTTGATGTCAATTTTCCATACGGAAAACTCGCACAAACAATTTTCTACGAAGCGCTTTCTGCTATTTTTGTACCTGTCAACTGTGAAGTTCCTTTGCCGCAATATAACCGAAATTCTGTTAATTAGCGTAGTTAATGAAGCAGAAAATAATGACTCATATACATTATACAGGCGCTGTTGCTGTGTCTTTGTTGCAATCTGAATTGATAATGCGTATTGTCTTTATTCTGCGAATTATGCATCTTGAAATATTTAGGTATGATGGTAGGTCGTGAAAGCCAACGTGTGCAAATGATAGAGGATTATAATAGAATATACGCACCTTGCATCCGTTGGTTTATATGTCACATCGTACTTCTCCACCTGGTCAACTTGACTTGTGCTCCAGGACACTCGGACGGATGTCGGGTTGAGGAACATGACTGTTATGTTTTCCGGTACGCCAGGAACGCCTGTCATCGATCCTGCAATCACACAAATATATTTCGCGTGTCTCTGAACTCGAATGAGAGAGAAATTGCATAGTTCATTCAAATCACCTCTTTGAGTGGACAGAAAAGAGTTCAAAGTTCAGGGCGTTCTAAAACTAGATTTGTATGGAACTGCTTTGATTTGATTGGGGCTGAAATGGAGACTTTTACAAGTTAACTGGCACAATTTGAAGAAAGTGAGAATGTGAGAATTTTCAACGCAGGCAAGAACACTAATTTGAATTATGATACTCACGGAACGCAAATAAAAGTTCTGGAAAATATGATAATTTCAGTAATCATTATTTGTACAGGCGGGGCCTGACCTTGGCCTTGCACAGGTCAATCGTGGTAAGAGTGAACTAGAATTTGGACTATAATTCTGGATATTTGAAGTTATATTATCAAAATACGGATGAATAGTCAGTGAAATACATCTGAGTTTTTATTTATCCATGTTTAGCAATGCATTTCAATACTATGCTGCAGTTCAATTGATTATGAATACAATTAAGTGTTTCACATCAACTGGGCTTGATTGATAATTCAATTTTTTATGTGAGAGGAAGTGATACGATGTAGTTTTA
Organism: Meteorus sp. PSUC_FEM 10030008; assembly: GCA_018881525.1. Classification (NCBI taxonomy): domain Eukaryota; kingdom Metazoa; phylum Arthropoda; class Insecta; order Hymenoptera; family Braconidae; genus Meteorus; species Meteorus sp. PSUC_FEM 10030008. The sequence goes on from JABMBR010005454.1 coordinate 13,632, forward strand.
TTTTTTTTAACTATGCTCATAAAATATAAGGAATGCTATCATGCAATAAAATTTAGTTTCATTGATTTATTTTTAGATATTCTAATAACTCACCAACAAACCCAGCTCCCTGAAGGATCAGAATAGCGGCCCAAAGGACCATGCCGCCAGGGTGGCGGACCAGACACGGGCCGCTTGAACTTCCGCACACTTTTCTGCTACCGATTTCGTCTAAGTACAATAACGACCGTTCAAAGTTTCGTTTGCCATATTTATGTGCCAAACCATTTGCACTATTTTTGTTCAGTAATAAACTCGTCTGTTCAATATCTTCACTGGCAAATAATCCTAAATCAGTAAGCCATAATCCACGACGTCGTCGCATTGCACACAATTGTCATTGAAAAATTCCAACATTTTTCCAAATCATTCAATTTTATATTGTGAATCAATGAGTACTAGATCAATTTTTGTTTTATTCTTCTGGTGTGTTTCCCCCGATGAAAATTCAAATTAGTCGACGTCTCAAATTCTTTCGATACATCTGTAATCGGTCCATTAACTGTAACACAAAACCAAGAAAACATTTCATAATTGAATGTGAGTTCTAACATTGATAATCAGAAAATACGCAACAGTATTTCTGTGATGATGCATTGTGAGTCGTTTCAAGTCAATATCTATTCTCGTATGAAAATTTTCTAATTCAGATGGGCTCCAAAACAAATATGAAAAGCATGACCCGAACGAACGCAAATATATAATAGAAAACGGAAGCATCGCACGTTTTCATTCTATCGTAGGATGGAAGGAAAACCATTAACGAGAGGGATTCATATCGGAATTTTAGTTTCATCCGATTTCCTCTCCTCGCGTCACTATACAATTGTTCATTTTCATGTCTACATTTTCATGTAGACAATAAATATGGAACAGTAGTTTGTTTTATTGAAATTTTCAGTCATCATCAACAGCTTTTTCAATTCTCCGATGTAGTACCAAAAAATACATGACGAAACGTGGAGTGGGACAAAAAAATAGAAGGAATATTGACGAAAAAAAACAAAAGCTCACAAAACACTGCAACCTAATGACGTTCATTCACTGCAGTATATTGCGGCGCGTCCGTTCAACGTGCTATGAAGCTCAATATTCTCTCCTATATACTCTCACTATTTCCTCTACCATTGCAGCTCACATTTATCTTTTGTCTCCCCACTTGATGGCAAATTGATATATATGTATGTCTGTATAATGAGAATAGAAAACGGCATTGAGAGAGAGGGTAGAGAGTGTGACAGAATGGGAGACGACGATTCGTGTCAAAATAAATTGAGGTACATTTCTATTTAAAATTTAAGGGATACATCGGGATACAATTTGGGATAAAGCAGAAATTATTCTTTTATATTTTTTCTCGATACTTCTGTTCGAAGATTGAATGTGATAAACCGACAGCTTGGAGATGGATCAAGGGAATCGATTTTCATTCTCACCTTTTCTATTTTCACATAATATAAAAGGAAAAGCTTTTATTTGTTTGAACGAAAAATCATGGAAAAGGGATGATTGGTATTGTACGCTTCGAGAAAATCAATGGGACAATGTGGACGATTGAAGGAAAAGTATCAAACTCTCTAATTTTCACCTGTATTGAGATTGATTTCATACTATTTCTCAAGAAATTTCATAAGCCGTATCACAGGTGTTCTGCCATTTTGTATTATGATGTTTGAATGTATTCTGAATTAGTAATTCATGTTATAGTTCATACAATTCTCGTTCATAAAATATTCGAAACTCATTTCTATAGATTCCTGCATGAACACATCTACACGGAGAGAAGAAACTCTTAAAAATTACCCTCATATGATGGTAACTCGGGGACATCGTGTCACTTGGGAAAATTTACGAAACCACTGTAATTTTT
>JABMBR010005455.1:0-15532 GCA_018881525.1 Meteorus sp. PSUC_FEM 10030008
TATATATATATATATAAACACTCCCATTCGAAAGGCAAATATGAACTGTCTATCTTTTCTTCTCATCTTAGTCAAGTGACAATAGAAGATTTAGCGTTAAAATCAATGTTCATTGCGGATACATACACAATTAGCAGATCATTCACTACCACTTCTAATTACTTCCATCTCCATTCATCATTCATTGATTACTGTATGTTTGCAATTTGGAATAATAATTTCATTGACTGCTTTTAGCCCCTCCACCTTGGTAGTCATGAATTATCAAGTGAAATGATGTAGTGGAAGTATGTAACAATCGATAAAGTATTATTCAATGTGACTCTCTTCTCTAAACATCTATTGGATTTGAGCTCCTAATTCAAAATAGTCGTAACACCCCTCCACCCTTTCGGTGATTTTATATCATCAGTAATGATATGAAAATGAAGCAAACTGTGACCGATAAAAAATAATCGGCGATGCATCACATGACAATTATTTGACTATAATTGATAATTTGAGTTCAGATTATATGATGAATATTTCTGCGCATCATTTCAGTTGAGATATTTGCGACATTTGCGTGAACCACATGTACACGGAATTTTGATGTCTTCAAAGGGGAATTTATAGTCATAAGTCAATTCTTCACCTTGAACGATACGCCGTAAAGCAAATATTAAGATGTGTTTCTTACCTAAGATATCAACCACTTTTGAATAACAATTGGGCTGCAATGTGAAATTTGATTGAATTCAATATGGATGTGATTAATCAATATTTTCATTCATTATAGATGAAGATAGAAGTTACCTCACAAGAATGGTTGATGAATCTTGCAGCGTTTCCTTTCATAGTGGCATCAACAACAAAGTGATCATCAATCTTGAACATATAACAACCGATGTGCTTGCTGTCATAATACTTCTCGCGCTTGTCAGTTAATGAAGCACGGATCACCTAAAAAATATTGTTATCAGAATTTCGAATAAAAACTCAAAATTTATGTCCGTCATGTATCGCATGGGAGTTTTTATAGCGATATCATGAGTAGAGCACCGTGAAAGAACTTACTTCACCGGCATATTCAATGACCATTTCTCCAGCTTCAATATCTCGCAAGCAAAATAATCCTCTTCCATGTATATGTGACTGATAAACACCCACAGTTTCTTTAGATGTTTCCTTGAGCATCCTAAACCTCATTGCCATCGGCAAGTTCGTGAATGCCGCTCTTCGCATCTCAGTTTCAGAGACCACAAAAATTTTGGGCTGTTGCCGATGCCTTGATGCAAGCCAACTGAACATATCATGTACCTTTCTTCCACGGAAAGCTTCTGCGCGAGCAGCGCCACTTACTGTGCTCAGTGTGATATCACTTTCATGAATTTTCGGCGGTGTAAGATTGTGAAATTTGGACTTATATTTTGTGCATCGATTCACACCTGCTAATTGCTCAATGAGATACACTGATGCATTGTTATCTAATCCTACGTTCTCACTCAATGGATTGTGCGCAAGAAGTGGAAGATTGTGATTCCGACGAGCTGTTTGAACTGCTTGAAAAACTGAATCCCAAATTTCAGACATGGATGATGCCGTGTGAAAAAAGCCATCCTGTGACTTTATTTCATACATTAGGCGAGGTTCAGATTGTTTGATGATATTAGTACTTGATGAATCAACAACATGGTGTTTACTCGATTTTGCGAAGAACCTAGGTTGCTTTACTGCGATAGGAGGAGATTTCAGTTTTGGAAAATTCACATCTTTTTCGATGATACGTGATTTTTCATCTAATCTGCTTTTTTTCACTGTAAATGTTTTTATAGGCAGCAATTGAAGGGATGCAATATGTGGTGCTTGATTGGATGGTAAGATCTCCACAGACGTGATTTTCGGAGAATTTTTAGATTTCATATTGTGTGTAATTTTATATGTGCCATCTTCTAACTGTTTTTGTAAAACAATTTTCAATGATGAATTCTGAAGATTTTCATTGTGTAGATCAAATTTTAGATTCTCTTTTGATTCTTCAATTTCCTGACGGTTGAACTCGAGTGATTCATTCTTCTTTTGCTCCGTCATTTGATCATTTTCTTCCATCACTATTTTCCCATTGCCAATTTTCAGTTCTTCATTATCTTGATCCGCTATTGATGGATTCTTATTTTCTCGAAGTGAACTGTCTTCTAGCATTGTAATCTGATCAGTGAAACCCTTACTATGTATTACTGGTTCAGGTTTTATATTCAAACACTTCTTAACGGAGGATGCTTTATTCGATGTAAACATCATTTTGTCCGTCTCATGACAGCTGAGTGTTCTTACAGCTTCTTGAACGAATTCACCATGTATCACTTCAACACCGGGTTTTGTAGGTGCTTCTACTTTGGGTTTATGAGTATCTTGTTTTGGCGTAACTGCTTGCATTGGTAAAACTCTATTCATTGGTCGAGTTATGGGCGCTATAAATGTTGATGGTTTATTTTGATCATTTTGAAATGCTGGCGAGTTTTGATTTGCTAAATTACAATCGGACAAGGCACTCTGCAATGTTAATGTACTCTGAATCCTGCTCATGTCGATACTTAGTTTGTCAACAATATCTCGTTGAGTCACGTAATGATTCGATAAAGGTGAATTCTTCAATAATAAACTTGATTTTATCATGCTTGTATTCTCCGATACGTGTTTAGAATCGAGATAAGGTATTGTACTGCTGCTCACCGGCTGTACAACTCCATGCGTGGATTCAGGAATTTTCCATTGATCATAACCGTTTTGAGTAATCGTGTAAGATACAGGATTAGGACGAACTGCGACTCTGGGAATTGAAGTCGCAATTGGGTTTTCAGATCTTGATGTTGAAGCTGGTGTTATATTCTCGCTCAAACATGGCGATGATGGTCGATCGGATGGATGTTGCCTTACCCCTTGTATAGATTTGATTGTTGGTTCCACAGCAGATGACTGTGTTGGTATATTGTCTCCGAAATTCAATTGATCATGGCATACTGGAAGATTGTTTGGAGATGTAGCGATATTTCGATGAGGAGTTGAAACGACATCAGGAGCCCTAGTAGAATTAACCACTACGTATCCCGCACGGATGTCCGGTACACTTGGTACTGCTCTAACAGATTGTACAGCCTGCACAGCTTGGACGGCTTGAACAGCTTGAATAGTTGGTATGTTTTGAACTGAGTGCACAGTATCTGCCCGTGGTACATTTTGCATCGTTTGTAACGTAGGTACACTTTGAACAGATGAAACATTCGCGACGTTAGTTATACTCTGAACGGCAGGAATAGTGGATACATTTGGTAGCGTTTGAACATCAACAATAGGTTCCATAAGTTTTGATGCCTGGAATACTTGTGTGGTTGTCTGATAGCTACTGGCTAAAACTTGGGGCACTGCACCAGACATAAATTGACTCGATGACATGACAGTATTGCTCACTATCGTCTCCAATCCATAATACATAGGTTGGCTAGATACAAACATACTGCCTGTGGAATCTGCAAACATTTCCAAAGTTGGAGATGTGCTCAGCACTAATTGTTCTGATGAAATTACACCGCACTGGATTGCATTTGGTTGCGGCTGTATAATCGTTCCTAAAACAGTTGGTTGTGCCTGAGTGATTTGTACACTTGGTAAAACTGAAATACCACCATTGGGAAGTGCAAGAAGATTGTCGGAGGTTGTCTGAATAAAAGTACCCGGGACAAGTTGATTGGTGGTAATGAATTGGGGTTTGTATCCACTGTCTTGTCCTCCTATAGTAGTTATATATTGCAAATTCTGTCCGGATTGTTGCTGAAGCGACTCGACATAAGCTGACATTAGTCCTTGGGGTTCAACTTGTTGAAGGATAACTGTCGGTGCAGTAGATCTTGATTGATGTTGAAGTTGGAGCTGAACTGGAGCTGCGTTCTGGATTGCTTGATACCTTATCGGTTCCATTTGCTGTGGTAGACAAGAGCGCGTATTTTGTGGTTTGATCATTTTTACTTTCGATTTTGATACTCGTGGTGATTTTGGTTTGACAACCTTTGATAATTGATGATTTGTGTGTTCATCGACGATACAACCATTATATGAGTAGGGAGCATTCGTAATCGTGGGTGATGATTGTGGACATGACATGATTTGTTTTTGTCCTCGCGATGTCGGATTGGACGTTATATTTTTATCATTCGATGGGGGTGAATTTGTAACATCAGTAATATGAACATTGGTATTATTTGTTGGTAATACTGATGTGTGATTAGGTAATGTTGTTGTTGTTCTCGTGTACTGTGTTTGAACAATAACGTCATTAGATGTTAACACTGTTTGATGAACTGTCTCCACTGTTGAATGTGTGTGTAATTGTGGGGTTATGATGGCCTGTGCCAAGGGTTCAATTTGAATTGGTGCATTTGGCGATGATACAGCTGCTTCGTGTGGTGATGTCACATGAATATCTGAATATCCAGCGAGAGTATGCCTTTCGGACGGTGATATGTTAACAAATGGCGGTGATAGAGAAATCAAGCCATTTGTGTATTGTGAATCGGGTGATGCACTTTTATTGTCCATAGTTTCTGAATCACTATCACTTGTTGATACAATATCACAGTTGATCAGGTGTCTGTTGTAGCTGTCATGTGTTCTGTATGTGCATTGACATCGCTTACATGTCACTGGACCATGACTCGACTCTTCTATAGGAATATAATTCGAAACGTCATTTTTCAAATGTTGTGGACTCTCGTCATCACTGGAAATATCATCAGCGCCGTCGAATTGTGGAATTTTACAGAAGTCGAAACTCTTGTGATATTCTGATGAAAATATATCTCGTTTCATGGTATTCATAGTGATTTGACGTATCTCAATGTTATTGGTAAATGCGAATGAATCCAATTTTTTCATATAAATAGACCTATTAGATATATCATAGGACATCTCATCATTTGTCCCATCAATTTGTGGAATTTTTTCTTCGATATTATATTCAGGTGAGCTACATTCACTAGCAGTATTTGGATCAGCAGATCCATCTACTTGTAGTACACACGGTTGTTGTCGCGTGTGCCATAAGTGACATTTGTGGTCTTTACGATCTTCCCGAGATGATGAAGTTCTTCGACCACTTGCCAGTGAATCCTCGATACAATAGTTAGATTCTTTCGCAGACTCTGCGAGCATGTTTGAGGCATTTGTCTTACCGACTGTCATCATTATATTCTCTGGCATTCGAAGCTCATGAAACATAGACATTTTTTCGCTATGCAAATCGTGAAGCATTGCATTGGTTTCTCCAGTTTTGGTGGATATTGGTGGTCTGGATGGATGTTTTCTTCGCTTCATGGACGGTCCATAGGTACTATCCAATTTACAACTCCAGGTCAGACTACATGATCTTTGATGGTGTTTTTTACTTCCAATTGTGATAGAATTGTTAGATATCACTTCAGACTTCGATCTCCGCAATTCCTTACCGGCTACTTTCTGATTTTTAGAACTAAGTATATCATCCATCAATTCTTGAACACATCCTTTTGTCTCTAAATGCAGCCATAAATCACTTTGTATACCGAAATCCGAAATCGTAGGATCAAGTTTACAAACTTTACTGTCCGGAGACTTGATGATTTCGTCAACATCGGATGTTAATATCTCATCTTTGAGCAGATCAGTTCCAAAGACACCATCATTTTTGAAATCCATTGCTAAAAAATCTTCATATGACATTTTTGGAAAAATGTCCTGCATGGAAATCCCGTCCAGAAGATCGTGTGGCAAATCCTCGAAAATAACGTCGGTGATTTCTGGTGGCAATAGATCAGTATTATTTTGTTCTGCTAAACTATCATCAATTTCTCGATTGTGTACTGAATCAATCAGAGTTTCTAACGTTTGTTTCACAACTAATTGATCCAGTTTTCGCCATTCCTCGTCCTCCTTCTCTTTCGAATGGTCGATAGTAATATTATGTTCCACATTCTCACCAATCTCTTGTGAATACGTTTCTACATAACTCCTGATGGAATATTTTACAATTTTCATCGGGTTCACTGTTGACCAATAGAGTCGTGAGCATTTAAAATTAACTGGGAATATTTTTTCATGGCTATCGGAGTATTCAGGAATAATTGAACCTAAACATTCTATCATAAGGGACCCAATCATAACTCTTATGCGATTGGATTCAGCATACTTTTTTTTTTTCCTTTCCAGTTCTACGTAAACCAATCTTCTCACGCCAAATTCATTTTCATTATGCGGATTCTTACTCGTACAATGTGATAAATGTGAATAACAAAATATTGTTTTATCATCATTGAAACAGAGTCCAATATTTTTCGCACAGCCGAAATGATAAGTATTAGTACAACTTTTCGCACAGCATCCAACACTCGCACCTTTCTTACCACAATCTGAACATCTTATTAATCGACCACGGGTGATCGCACTGTGCACATTTTGAAGAGAGCCATCAATCTCTTCGAATACTTCATTGGACCATAATGCACAGTTCGAGTGTATCCATTCATTTCGCCCACAATATAACAATCTACCTTCCATAGCTTCCTCACCGTCGCCTGCTCCTTTGCATAGTGTACAGTACCTGCTGTCCTCGACACAACTATTGACGCTATGATAATTTTTCTTCGTGGCGATTGCTCTTGACGCTGTCAACACTTCTTCTTTCCACTTTTCTATTGCGGCATCATCTAATTTTCCGACTGGAATATCTAAATTGCTGCGCAATTGTTTTGTTGCCGTGGGAAATTCGCTACCACTTGAATTAATAGCCGAAAGCTTCGGGTCGAACCATGGAAATACTTCTTGTAACGATTTATGATATGTTTCTAGAAGATCATCCTCCCCAATCTGGTTAACAACATTCTCCATATCACAATGGAATTGTAGAAGCGAACGATACTGATTATTATTCACTCTGCGTTTCACACACATTAAAGTCGGTGAAGGTCTGATGAGAATCCGTTGTTCTGGACATTGACATGAAGAATGATCACTTAAACTTGTTGAAGATTCTTGACCTGAAATGTCGTCATCTTGACCATTCTTGACAGTACAGTTTCTCACACGAACTGAACATTCTTTCAAATGGAATTTACGTCTGAGTCGTCTCATACCTCTCTTGGGAACATTATTAGGTAGACTGACCGCATCAAATCGACTTGATCGATTGTTTTTCACATCAGTATCATCGGATACGACGAGTTTTTTGCTAATATCTTCCATTCCGTCAGACATATCTCGATGAAATTTGCCGTCATTTGTACTCGATTTTTTCGCATTTGAGATACCTTTACATGAACATTCTTTGTGTGAACTCCATTTGAGGGCTTCGCAAATTCTTCGATTTTTGCTTAAGGCTTTTATTACGGTAATGAATCCAGCATTAAGTTCATTCGCAATTGCGATACGCCATGCGGAATTTAGATTCGGTGAACATTGAGTGCAATTAAACTCAACAAAGTCCGGCAATGAGCGCAATATTTCATAATATTCGTCAGATAGACCTTCACAATGTGCGTGAATCCAACACGAACACTCATTGCATTCCATCATTTTTGCATCGGAATCATTTTCGTTATAGCAACGTTGACAAAGTGGACAATAATTACCACGTTGTCGCAGTTTAAAACACATAGAGCATAAGGGTAGATTGCCAACGTAAACATTTACACCTTCGCTGCCGCAACTTTTGCACCGCACACAATTTTGACAAATATATGGACGATCAGGACTATACAATCGAGCATTGACACCAGATTTAGATAAGCATGAATAATGAAAAGATTGTCGACACCGTATACACGATAATTTTGGTCCACTTTTGAGATTACATGTTTGGCAAGTTGTACAACGTGGACAACACCAATCCGACTCAACACATACGTTCCACTCGCTTGGTTCTAGACAAAATGCATGATACGGTTCACAACAGCATTGACAATGGACGAGCTGTGGAATGAGACAAAAATGTATTGTTTCGGTAAAAATAAGGGAAAATATTGATCTAAATAACAACGCTATATACGTTTCACGTACCGGTTCTTTCCCAGCACTACCACACAGAAAACAAATAGCGGAGATGTGGAAGTCTTGTGATGCTATTAGAGCGAAGCCATTAGTACCCACTTCCGCTGGGTCATATTGCTCCCAGAAATCCATCGATATTTCGTGACTTGCATCAGTTGTAGTTTTGGATGATGGTCGAATCTGCGGTTAGACGATATGATTGATGTATTTGAAAATATAGTCGATGGTAACAATATTATTGAACATCAGTTTATTTTTACCACTTGATGACTTGATGTTAAATTATTCTGCTGCACTTTAGTCCGCTTTGGGTGAATTAGTGGTTGATTCGAGCTACTAGCTTCATCATTTTTTCTCAAACAATTTATATGAAAGTCATCTTCTCTTCTTATTTCAGCGATAATTTCGAATTTTGAACGGTCTTCTTTCAATGATTTTGATATATTTTTGTGAATCATATCGGTCTCCCCTTTCCCGTCAGCAGACGGAAAAGTTGCGATAGGTTGACCTAAAGCGACACTTGCGCTTCTACAAACATGTTTCACTCGAGGACCTTTCATATCGATTCTTTGTCGGGCTGTCTGTGAGGATTGGTTCATCGTCAGTATAGATGATGATGTCAATGAAGAAGATGAGGAAGATGGTGACGAAGATGGCAATAATGGTGATGATGTCGAAGACGATAAAAATCGTGATTGCAATGGTAATGGTACTTTTGATGGTGCCGATGATGTTGAAGGGGATAACACGAGACTGTTTTTTATTTTCTTGCGTACTTTTATCCTTGTATCCTTTTTTCTTTTTTTACTGAGCGACATCGATATTGGATAGTCAAATTTATTTGACTTTTTCGACAATAATCCTTGAAGGTTACCTTGATATCCCGGCCTCTTGCCTATATCAATACCGTGCAAACTGATTGCTGATTTAAATAAATTCGTCTCCATACTATCTTCGGTGGGCCAACTCAGAATTGGTACAATTGTTTTTTGGCCGAGTACATCTGCGTTGTCTGGGCTCAATGATCCAAGAGATATTACAGGGTCGCGCATCGAAGGCGGTAGCAATGTATTCAGCTCGGCTTTGACATTACTTGTTATATTGTAGCATTTCAGACACATTTTCAACCAACATGCTGGACATCGTGTTTTATAAACACATCTCATTAAATTCCATTGTTGACTCCGAACGACTGGTGGTACTAAACACATACCATCTCCCTTCAAACACTGGAGAATCGGAAGCGAGCCGTTCGCGGATTTTGCGCAAGCTTGGCGCTTGATTATTTTACTTATAAATTTACGACAAGATTCACAGCTGTATATTCCAAATTTACGTGCTTGCTTAACAAATCGATAGAATCGTACTGCACCGCAGACACCGCACTTAACAGTTCCAGTCATGCCTGAACTAATATTTCCTGTGGAATTGTTCGTTCCATTTGTTACAGAGAATGGGCCTTCTGGTCCTCCGGAAGTTTTATTTTCTAACTTCAATCTTGCTTTCCTGAGAATAACTTTCCCGCCATTGAGTTTTATACCTGTCCACTCTGATTGTTCATCTTCACTGTGATTACTCTGCTCACTACCACTTTCAGACAATGAGCTATCTGCAACTTCATGGTTATTTCTGGGATTAATTTTTTGTATGTTGACGATCACCATGTTATCAGTCTCTTTGTTATCCGTGGTACTGAATACTTGACAATTGACATTATTATCGTGTTTTGTATTTCCTCGTTGACGCCCATCACCAATTGATTCACTATCATTGACAATACCATGACTGAGTGATCCTGATCTTGTTTGAATTTTGGAAGACTCAACAATCAAAACATTGACAGTTGGAAGAACTTTTGAGGATACAGATATTGGCTTGTCATGTATGGACGAATTAGTATCTGTTGTCCCAGACGCTACATTGATGTTGCACACACGCTCACTTATATTTTTAGTTTTCTTCAATAAATTTTTCCTACTACCAGTACAATCATTATGTATGATTTTCGGAGCATGGGTTTGAATGTCGCTGCATTTTTGGAGCGTAACTGGTGATTGTATACTTCTACGTTGTGAATTTGGCCGCGTGTTCTTTTTCGTATCTCTCCTGTCGTCGTCTCGCGATAATGAATTATCATTGACTTCATTTTTCATTCGCGTACGTTTTTCAACAATCATTTTTGTCCTTTTCGGCATTTTAAAAACTTCATTTTCACTACATTCGTTCCCTGGCGCACTCTCTAATTCTTCAATGAATCTTTTGTTAGGTTTAATCACTCGGGAGGAGTGTGCGCTTCGCATAGGAAGAACGAATTTTTTAATACCATTAGACTTATCACTCGGCGGAATAGCGATACTTCGATTGTTTGATTTGGCATTGAATTTAGCCCGTTGAAGTAATCGTTTAGCGGTGCTATTGCGAAGCTGTCGTGTTCTCTGATGACAGTCTAGAGTATTGTTTGCTGATTTCAAAATAGGTGCTCTTACTATGTGATTGAATTTTACACAAGTACTGACTTTCGTGCTATCCAGCTCATTCAATTGTTTGTTATTGTCATGGTGTGTTTGTACAACAAAATTTTCTACACGCGTACTTTGATCCAAAGTGTTTTCCAAGTCACCACGGTTATTTAACTTGTCGGGATTTAATGACAGTTCCTTAATATCCTTCTTCGTTTCATTGTGTATGTCACAGGCAGAATTGCCATCCAGTTTTTCGTTAGTATCGTGTTGCTTAGTTTTCACGTATGAAACGGAGAGCTGTGCTTCGTTACTGCTGAAACCATGGAATGGTGAGTGCTCCTATAAACAAAAAAATTTTGAAGAACAGTCACTTGACGTATGTATTTTGATAATAACGTGATAGAGGGCTAACAAAGAAAAAAAAGTACAAGATGACATCGACACAATTGAAATCTTCTTCAAGAGTGCTCCACGTATGGTGTCAGATAATATTTGGGAAAACTGTATCAAAGTGTATATGACTCTATTGGATGAACAGGGACCGACACAACTTCATAAAATAATAAATATAAATCATCTACATATATACATATACACTTCCATGCATGAATATATATGGATATGTATACAAATAACCTCTCTCGCTGAATGCTTTTACAAGGTATGCTGTGCCACGAGCAATGATCAGAAAAGTAGCAAAATTTGTGAAATCTTGAGAATTTCAGTCAAACAGCGAAAGTATTCATATAATACATAGACATATAAGGTTATGGGTAAGGCGATCGAAAAATATATTTCATCAGATAGTATGTATTCATCATTGATATTGTGATGAAGATCGAGGAAAAGAAAATGTGTAATGAGAACTGAATCTGAATCTACCCATTATTAAGAGAATTGAAAAGATATGTCAAATTGTATCGGATTTCAGAATTGTCATGAGAAATCATTTTTTCTTTATATTATGATCTGCATGAAATTCCTTCAATCTTCATTAAACCATCAAACATTCTGGCAGGGTTCACAATCCATTAGCGCTTTATGCGCGTCTCTATCGGCGCATCACAACAAAGCCCGTCATGTTTCGTGAAATAATGAATTTTATATTGTGACGCCTGATGATATATATCGATGAATTTTATGATGCAATCACGCAAATAATTCGGCTCACCTTTCCACTCTTGTTACAAGTATCACTGTTGTTGGAGAGTCCATAATAGATGTTCTCAGCAACTGTTACAGTATCATTTTGGGCTGTTTGAGGCCGACCAAGAACCTTGATTCGCTTTCTCGTTACCGTCTTTGGTGGCTTGCCGGGAAACTTAGATCTTCCCATGTTATTGCCGCCACCACTTTTTATTCGGTCTCCTTTCCGACGGCGTCCTCGTGAGAATCTCTTTCCATTTCGATTTTTGATATTGTTTTGTTGAAAGTTTCGATAATTATGTAAAATCCAAGTTTAGAAAGCGCGCATACCGCATACACTCGCTTTATTTCTTCATATTCCTCCATTCAGCCTTATCCAATATTCCATTATTCCATTAATCCATTATTCCATTATTCCACTATTCCACTAACCAACACTTGGGAATTGGGTATATGGACAGTAGTGGGCAGCAGCGACCAATATTTAAGTATGGCTGACGTACGTTAATGTGACGTCTGTAATGTAGAGTAATGTTTATTGGAAATACTGGCCAAATATGTAGTATGATAGTGTATGTAGTGTGACTGACAGTGCGATACACAACACAATCATCAGTCACAGAGTAATAGGGAGGTACAATAGGAAAGAATTATATACATACATATTTATATCTTCATCATGTGTGCATATTGGGAATGAGTATCATTATACACGGGTTCATCATACATGTCTGTATATAAAGTAGTTGAGATTTCGGGCGGGTCCGTGGATACTCGTAGAACGGCCTATAATGGCTGTCGGATACGCGTGTACTCATCCAAACCCCTCACGAACATAAGTTACAAGATGAGACTTTGTCGGATGTAAGACAAAATATAATGCGGTTACGTCAAGTAAATTGATAATTCGATGATTGTTCAGCTGGGATGAAGGTGATATTCTTCGGACTTGAAATTGTGCACCCGCTGACCAATCATAGTACTGAGGAGCGTTAAAAGGCTTCAATCTACCTTCTCTAATTGATACTACATACTATAAATACTACATTTGACTATTGTAGCGTACTTTACTGTTCTGTCTTTGTGTGCGCGTGCATGAGTGTGTATGCTTATTATAATGGAACAATTCGTATTGAGCGCAATTGTAGCTATCGCTTAAACAAAGCATCTAGAGTTTGAAAATATAGTAACACGTATGGGTGTCTGCGTTTAACCAGCGTCATCATGATTCGATAAAAAGCTAACATTTATCTGCCACAATCTCTTTGCTTTCTGCCATAATTTCATGTATTTTTGATTGAATATTACGGTTATAAAAATGTAATGATAGTCACAACCAATAACCATCTGACATGAAGTAATTGCACATATGAATCAATTTTATCATATCTTCATTTTCAGTTGCAAATACTTATGTAATTATATATAGTTATATTCACGCCCGGGTGTAAATCGATACGAGAACTGGGTAATTTTGAACCTCTCTAAGTTATGTTGCAATTGTCTTTCTTTTTTTTCTCACAATTTGCAATATATTTTTGCTTTGGGATTAGAAATTCAGCGTACGAGTTGCATTCATCTGTCATATCTTCAACTTATTGCCGGATGAAATTTGTATGTTTGGGCAAGACGTGCATTTCCCATGATTCTTCTCAATTTCATCATGCAGCTTTATTCGACACCATCATTCATTCGGGTATTTCATTACAGTGTGGTGAATGGGAAGAGTGACGCACACGCGGGGTTACGCCAATTCCACATTGTCAGTGCGTGTTACAATTGCTCATGTATAATATAAAAATATTGGATCATTACAATGGATAGAGTTGACATAGTACAAATGGGCGTATCTGTAAGAGAAATAGGAACTAGTAGCACATACATTGCATTTGACGATATACAATTTGATCATGAAGCACTGATGAAATTGACCATTAAAGCGATGAATAAAATAATCAAGAATGATTTGTTGTTGAATGGACTTCCTTATGATCCTACAGTGGAAGAGATTAAGGCCCAAATTGCTGTAGCACGGGGTCAGGCAATTACACTTTATTTGCACAGAAAAAATCTTCCTAAACTGTCAATTGTGGTAATTCCAAAAAGAAACTCATTTTCATATACACGATTGATTCAGCTGGTTTGGATTATGAAATAACTGTTGTTTCAGGTTCCACCGCACGATACATCTGTTTTAGATTTGAAAAAAGCAATAAAAAGACAAACGAATCTGGTACTTTATCGGGAAAAAGTCATGAGAAAGATAAGTTGGAAACATGTATGGAGAACGTATGATTTATGTTGCAATGATATTATTTTGAATGATGAAAAAGCAACTATACGCGATTACGGTATAAACAACAGGGCCGAGTTGAATTACGTGAGGAAACGCCAAGTGAAGTGTGGTGTGATGAAAATAACTTGAATCCTTCGATATTTGATTGTGATTTTATTTCTCACCACTGCTATTCGAATATTGTACATGATCGAATGATGATTTACTATATTTTATGTATCCTAACGTTGTACTCATACTGACTGACGATATTTCTGTCACATATCCTAATTCCATTTACATTCTGGCGTCCTTTATTATTTCAATCTTCAAATCTGGCATACAGTCTTCCAGCATCAGACAAGTTAATTCAAATGCTGGACCATAACCAAAATTGGTTACTATCAAATTTTTAAGGCGCCACGATCTGTATAAACCTTCAATGCCGCGTTCAGTTACGTTTTTGCAATTTGAGACATCTAAGTGTTCGATATAAGGACACATGGATACAATTCTTTCCAGACACCAATCATCAAAATGGATACATCCTTTGAAACTGACCTTTCGGAGGGTTTTAATATCTCTGAAGTTAGCAAGTCCTTCGTAGCAAACTTCAGAGTTACTAAAGTCGATTTCATCAATTGCCCAATTCGGGGTGAAGGATGCAGGTAGATCGCACAAATCGTCGGAAGACAAGTAATCAATATCTCCCCTTTTTTTAACTTTACCACCGCGGTGTAGAATGAAATGTGTGATAGCTAGGTGATTGCCCAAAATTTGATGTCTCTCCTCAATGTATCGTTGACTCCATTTCAAATAGTCATATTGTTTTGCTCGGTACCAAGATTTCAAACTGGTTTGCTTATACTCTGTATCAACCGTCGAGAAAGTTTCACTGTCACTATCTTGTATTGCAACATCAGTTTTGGTGAACGAATCGTTACGCCATTTCTTCAATTTCCGAGCATTTCGCCGAGCATTATCATCAGATTCGTTTTCATTTTCATTGGGGAATATAGAGGAATAGCTACGACTCATCATGACTGGCCACATTTTTGAAGATAGTTTTAATGATATGAAAATTTCGCGAACCAACATTTTGTTTAATGTTTTCATGTGCTATTAAAATATAGTATATACACATATGTTTTAGGTTAGAAAGACGAGTACACACATGAGCTTAATATAAGATACGTATATCAACACTGACTGTTAGCGCCCCAACTTGTAATAGACAGTCATAGTTGTATATGTATTGGGTAGAAAATTTGTCGTTCGATGCTGAAATCCATTATGAAAACGGATAATCTTTAAAGATTTACTGCTTTTTATTCTATGTTAAATAGCATATGTTAGTGATTGATAAAAAATGATTGTTGCAAGTGGATGAGAGAGTAGTTTAGATGGTTAGCACTTTATTCATGATTGCATGCATCACATGAAATTATTGAGATGATACAAGAGCGATAAAAGTACACTATATGTTTAACAGATGGCGTCCCTAGCGGATTCGTGATCACCGTAAATTCATCTCGAAATCATTGTGACTGTATGGTTAAAACACGGTGACTATTCATTGCCGCCAAGAAATGATGCA
>JABMBR010005456.1:0-15518 GCA_018881525.1 Meteorus sp. PSUC_FEM 10030008
TCATACAAACCTTCACACACACACACACACACACACACACACACACACACACACACACACACACACACACACACACACATATATATATACCACGAAATAAGAGAACATTAACGGTTAAAGCGAGGGCGAAAGTTGAGTCCAATTTCGAAAAAGGTTTCACGACCAAGAGGTATACATCACACACTTGTAACTTTTTTTCTTCTATACATCAAATCACGTCGAGTTTCCCCCCCACAATATTCCCCTTTATAACAAACCCCCGAAATTAATTATCAACAAATAGGACAAACAGGGGCAATAGACATCAAATCTGAAATGAACAAGAGGAAAGATGGTGAGAAGGTACAAAATGAAGTCATGACATTTTTATTTTGACTAGTCAAAACCGAAAAATCCAAATTATGCAACATTTTTGTTTCAATATTTCCATTTGATAAATATTAACTCAACTTTTAATTTTCCATATGAATTTTATTAATTATTTCTGTTTCAGTGAACCTACAAATTTTTTCATGATAAATTGAAGTGTAAAGTGTACCCTGATTTTTTTTTTTTACGTTATTTTTGTTTTCTCCCCTTCATAAAAAGTGATCTTGAAATAATCTTATTCGCCAGTTCTGCACCTTTGTCACCTTGCTCTTATTTAAATGTCGCCACGATGGGATGCATGCAAAAGAAGGTACTACACATACAAATATATACCTGTATGCTCACGCAGAGGCAAACGATGTGAACGCATCAAGTACGTGCTGAGACTACTGATGATTAAATGTTGGTGGTATATATTCGTTGGTTTCTTCTTTCGTGTGTGTCCATCATCTGAAGATTCATATTTTTAACAAGAATGAGAGGCAGACGCACGTCTGTCGCTGTATAATTAATCATGAGAAATAATTCATTCACTTTTGATTTTCACGGTGTTTGATAGATGGAATGGATTCAATTTTTTTTTTTCCTTATTCATTCAATTTTTATTTGAGATTGCACTTTAATAAAATAAATAAAAATGCGCACGCATATGTGTGCAATTTTGCATTTACTCAGTGAATGTAAAGTCACTGTTTGGTGAATAATCATCCAAAGAATGAAAGAGCCCACCCTGTTCGTTATCTAAAACGTTCTCACCAGCATATATTTTTATATGTTGTATACGCCTGAAACGATTAATTTAATTAGCTTCGTCGAAAAGTTTTGCG
This sequence comes from Meteorus sp. PSUC_FEM 10030008, assembly GCA_018881525.1. Classification (NCBI taxonomy): domain Eukaryota; kingdom Metazoa; phylum Arthropoda; class Insecta; order Hymenoptera; family Braconidae; genus Meteorus; species Meteorus sp. PSUC_FEM 10030008. The sequence continues at coordinate 1,197 of JABMBR010005456.1, forward strand.
CGTCGATCCTTCAGACGATCGACGCGAGAACGTTGAATGCACACACGCGCATTTCTGTCTGGCGCCTGAAGAAAAAGTCGAAGAAAGATAAAAGAATGGATAAATAAAGAAAACAAGACATCATTCATCTTGACCCTCATCATTTTTACCACACGAATAAATATGTGAAACATCAATGACAATTATCTGAAGAACCAATTGAGATATTTCAATGATTCGAAAATTAAATTTTTCACCATAAAACAACAAATTTTATTTGTACGACGCATTTTTCTATATTGCCTGTAGTTCACTTACAAATTTTACTCATAAAATTCAGGGCATTAAAACAGAGGAGGATGAATAAATCAGAAATTTTCTCAATGAAGTGGCCCAACAAAATTCATTTTGCATTCACTGTAAAATACTCTACAATCATAACACTCATCAGAAGCCTTGAAGTGGATTCAAACCCTACAGGCATAAAATAAATCTCTAATATATTCATAACAAAACAAAAGAAAGAAAAATATCTAATAAATAAAATTATTACATCTCTCAACTTCACAAATTCACCATGACAATGTGTCGCATTTATAAAACAGTTTTCGACTCATCGTTTAACATTAAAAAAATTTTAAAGCACAAAAACAAATAAATAATAAATAGAAAAAAAAAATGTTCTTCACATTGCACATGGCCTCATTCATAATTATCAACGCGAAAATTACGATAATTGCGTACTTAAATTCTTCTTTATTTTATATCTATTTTTTCTTTTCTCACGACACGCGCAATTTCCCCTTGACTGACGGCCACTTTTTCGGTGCAGTGATGTACATATATAAATATACAGATATATATTGCACATGCAGTGCGAAAAGAACGAAGATGTGAAAGGTTTGCACATCACAGATAGACCTCTCTTTTGCAAGAGTATAGGGTGGATAATAAAGCCGCAATAAAGCAACATTGCCTCGGGGTTAAGGCCCCAGTGAGAATCTTCTCCCTTTTTTTTTTCTCCTATCACTTTCTTTTTTCACTCTCTTATTTGACCACCATGTTTGAGGACTCGATGAACAACCCCGTCAGATTTAACAATAAAAATAATACGCAGAACATTCTGATGCAGAAATTGACAATGAGGATAGAAGTGAAAATAAAATTGTCAGATAAATGCAACATGTTCAATAGTTTATGTTTTATACCGTCGTATAAATGTTTATTACGATACAATTTCATATGTGTGATGTAAAAATAAGAACAGTGGACATTTTACGTGAATGCAAAGGTAATTCTCAAGGTTGGTAAATAGAAGTTGTGTGTTTGAGAATTTTTTTTTTTCTTTTTTTATTTTTTTAATAACAGTGAGGTAGAGGTCGAAGGATGAACGTTAGAACACGAGAGGCGCCATTCTCTCGAAGACAATTCGTAGAATTGTTATATGGGCAGTAGTCTTTTGCTGTCTTGTTTCGATGGCAATGTCACGTGAAAACCCGGAGAAGTTTTCTGTATATGTATGAATGTGTTTATGTTGAGGATACTTTAGACTCCAACTCAAATATATTTATATTGTTGTAGTAAGAATATAATGAGAAATATGCAATTGTGTTGGTGATCATTTCTTTGTATTGCATACACGAGGAAAAATAGTTATGGGAAGAAATACTAAGGAAAAATGAAAAATTTATTCATGGGGAATTTCATACTGAGAAAATCAACAAAATCTTATGACTTGTAAAATTTTGTATCATTTCTGTTAGTTCTATTCAACATTGAAATTCTTCAAATATAGAAATAATTATTTTAGTTGCAGAATTTATGGAAACTTTGCTACTCCAACAAAAAAATCTTCTCGTGATGTAAATTCGCCGAAAATTCTGTTTCCCATGTGATGAAATTTTAGAAATGAAGTAATTTTTCCCGAATCAAAAATTCTGATAACATATGAACACTAAATTTAAATATTTCAGAATCGAATTGGAATATTTTACAAATTCATCTTGGGATATTTTCAAAAAACGTATGAGGAACTTGCCCACATACAAATTATTTTTCATATCGTCTTGAACAATATTTCTCGTTAATTTTTTCTCTTCACATACAATATTTTTCCCCAAGTCATAAATTGTTTTATATACATATGTCCGCATGTACATTTTATTTATTTATATTTTCACGTTGATCTGTTGCATGAGAGCAGTTCTCACTTCACGAGAAACGCCTATCATCTTCTTATAATACAAAGTTACAGTTATTTTCTTCTTACAAGTAATTCTATATTTTCTTCATGATAATAAGCACCTTTGTATACCTGGTCTCTTAAAATATTTTTTGTCTCTCTTGTTGTTCACTTTTATTTTTCACGCTTGAGCATATGTTTATTGATAATGGTTATTAAAAGTTATTCCTCTTGCGTAATTCAGTGTCTATGTGATTATCTAAGATGAATAAATAATAAATACAATAAAATTCTTCTATAAACCGGAAGCTTCTGCATTTTGCAAAAAAATTCCAAGTGCCATTCACAGGCGTGGCATCTTGTTTATACATATCGAATATTCCTCTCTTTTATGTACTGAACTGCAATTACTTTGCGATATCGCTCTAATTATCGACTGCTCTTCTTGACTCGTTTCTCTGTGTGTATATATACCTATATAGAAAATCATATATGTTTAAATTAATTCCTATGCATCTTCATATATGAAATAGCAGAGTGTTCTTTTCCATACAGGAAAAAGATTGGTGAATTTTTTCCCCTTTTTATTTCGTTTTTTAGCCCCGTGTCAGACGGGTTGCAAAGCGTCTTTCATATTTTCCTTTTGTATTACACACAAGAATGTGCAGTTAACCGAAGGTTATTGTCTCAGTTTAAAGCGAATTTTTTCGATATTTTATTTTCGGTATAAAAACTTTGAGGAACAATTGAAAATTATGGGGATTGGCGTTCGGTGTAATCAGAGTGCCCGGCTGGCGGATACGATAATTTGGGAACTAATAAGCTGTTCAATTCCAGCGAGGTACTATTAAATTCCTCTGAATATTCTCTATCGTCCTAACTAGAATCAGTTTAATTCACAATGAATTACTAATTTTTTATAGCGGTCGCATTGAGAATGATTTTAGTGCTAATGTTGAAATACGACGGTTTTTATTATAAATAATAAAAATCATATAAAATTGTGAACTAATAATGGTGATATATTAAAAACGCTTGGATTCCTGCAAGTATTCATTCCGTATACAATAATAAATTCCCGAATTATGCATTGGCAAAGCTTCCGCAAGGAACGACGACCTTAATATTAATTTCACATTATTAAATATTTTCTTTTTGTTCATGTCAAGCTGGTTCATGACAACAATAGGTGATTGCGCGAGATGCTCATCATAATATACCTTCAGCATCTTTTTTCCTCTCTGTCTTTCCATCTGCCTCACTTCCTGTTGTGTCGAGCGCGCGCCATTATTTATACACACGTCCTACGTTTTATTTAATGGACGATGACGCGGAGTGTACGCTTACTTTTTTCTCTTATATATTTATTTCTTTTGTTTATTCTGTTCCTTTTTTGCTTTTCATATTCAACGTTATAGCAGGACCGTGCGCGCGTAACCTTCTACTTCCGGCGCAATGAAATACATAGAATAAATAAATGGACGCACGCGCGAGTGTGAGAAAGATAACTAAAACCTCGACGCACCAATCTTTTCACCATACGATTGAGACGTCAAACCCATCAGCAACACGACCCCAACAATATTCTCTCTTTTCTCACCCACACACGCATTTATATATAAACACATAACGTATTCAGTATTTTTTTCCTTCATTCACTCTTGCACGTCTCGCTCGGATATCCGAGGATACTGCGCGGCAATTTTTCAATGCATTTATTATAATCTCTTATGTATTCATAAAGATGGTTATTAATGACTTAAAGCTCTCTAACGAGGAGGAAGTTCAACGTTTCTTTATCATCTCATTCACATTAATTATATTCATTATTTTTATCGTTTATTTACATTCATTTTCTATATTTTTATATTTATGTATGAATGTTGATCTGTGTAGTTAAATCATTGGCAGAATTATTTTTTTAATGATTAAAATCTGAAACTTCAGTTCATGTTAGATTAAATGAATTATTTTTTTGCGCTTTTTTGATGGGGTTGGAATTGTTATGTGATAATTGGCTGAAAATTGGTCGATTGAAAATCGTGATTGGAAATTTCAGAGATTGACTGTCAATATCGATTGGTATCGTATTTTTATTGGGGGGGTTATTTACGTTTATCAGTATCCAACTGGGATTGATGAAACTAAATACATTCACAAAAACTTAATACATATATTTATGTGTTTATATATATTCTTGTGTGGATGTAGTTGAGTGACCCAGTGACAGGTTGTGGAATTTCCGCCACAACCGTTATTATGTTGTTGGATGGCGTTGGATACTTACAGAGGTATATAATAAACCTTATTGCGTTGAAGGGTGGCATTACATGCCAATGTATTTTGTATATAATTATTCTTTTATTACTATCTCATTACATTTTACCTTATATTGTATATAAGTATGAATAAAAATAATAAATGTAGAAGACATTTCATAATTTTCTACGTTTCACAATTTTTTACATTTTTCAATCATTTTTACATAAATTTTTCATTCTATCCTCCCGAAATGATCATTATGATTGTTAATTCAAAGAACATTCTGTGGAAATTCGAAAATTTTCACGGTTAAATAAATTTTTCTGTTGTTTATTTTGATATTTGTTTTTTTTGTTTATAAATTTTCTAGTTTTTTTGTTGTTATTCTTTACTAAATGCTCATAGATATTGTGGTAATTTATATTTTATGTTGAGTAACTTCGCGCAAGAGTTTGGAGCGAGTTGTAAGAGAGAAAGAGGAGCAGAACAGGAAAAAAAAAGGAATAGAAAGAAATAATAAACCGAGAGATCGCATCACACAGACTCACAAACACATACAAGTCGGCTTCTGGATAACGATCTCCCGCGGCACCTTGTCCACGGCTATATACAACTCCGTCATTTAGCGCCTTGGATTAATTTTCTGAATTGGTCAGCAACGTGTCCCCATGTACATTCACATACACTAATAATCACAAATGTCCATTATCTCAATATCACATTATGGAAATTCTTTTCATGTACATTGGTATACTTTGTACGAGCCCTTGTTGATGTTTTCGTTCGTGTTCTACACCCTCACCACTTTCAATCATTTAAATTTGTCGACATTATATTTATAAATTATTTATCGAGAGGAGTCGGGCAAAGAGGGCGCCCTTCAATGAGGTTAAACGTTTACAAGTTATCACTTGTGATATTTTTTCCTGTCAGTGTCTTTTTTTTTCTTTTAATGGGTTTTAAAATCTGAACTGACATTGGTTGTAACTAAGGAATTTTATGTAGGAAATTGTGATTTTCAGACTTTTGTAATTCGTTTTTTTAAGAAATTAATTAATTAAAGTTCAGTTGATGATGATGTGCCGAAAATATTACTGGAAAATTATTCATGAGTGATTGAAATAAAAATGTTCCTCGATTGTCACGTGTTAAATTTTTTCCCTCAAGAATTTTTTCACCCATTAATCTTCGATTCTGCCTACAAATAAAATTCTTCATCCACTTTACTCTTCATCGATATTTTTCGTGTTCGTTGAGTTCGTAAAGTTCATATCGCAATCTGTGTGCACCTTCACACATATATCAACTCTATATATCTATTCAGTCTCATTTAAGGGCGTCGAATGTTATATATGTGGGCACATCGAACGCGCGAGTGATTTTTCGCAAAGAGGCTTCACCTCCTGGTGTGTTGCTGTTGCCGCCGCCACCGAGGGCCTGTAATCGAACTCACCCGCCGATAATTACGGCCTGAGCGCACAAGCAAGATCATCTCACACACACATATATATATAAACACGACTTAGCTACAAATTTCTTTTTGTCCCATTTTTTTGATTTTTTCCTCAAGGGATTTTTCAGCCACATTTTTTTTTCATTTATCTCATATTGAAATCTCATATGGTCTTCAGTATAAATCAACTGTACAAATTTATGAATTGTTAATGAATTTCTATTCTACGAGGAAAATTGATTGGCCTAAAATATTACAAAAAAATTTCTAAAAAAATTAATCGAAACCATTTCGACTCTCTGTGATGACTTGTCCGAGTTTTTTCAACCTGGGGGTATAAAATTTTCGCACAAAATTTTGACAACCATAGGGGTGGGGATTTATATCACTAATTCGTAATAACTTTGTGAAAGTTCACAAATTTTCTAAATTTTGATCACCACCAAACGTATTACGAGATGAATAACCCAAAAAATTTGAAATGTGTTGATAATGAACTGGGGAAAAGGACTCAATACAAACCTGTCAATTTGCGTGTCGTTACGCGTTCTACTCCCCAACAATATATAAACTAACATATACATACAATCAGCGTTCATGCATGTATTCTGTTGTGTATGTGTAACGGCGTCACTCTTCGCGACATGGTTGACGTTTGAAAGGGATGCACGAGTCATGCTCGAATCAGATCGGGGCGAGTTCTTTGTCGGTGAATCAGACTATAACACGCGTGCACACTGATTTTTATTCTCCCTTTTTTCGTTTTTTTTATTTTATGTTACGTCCATTTTAAATCTTTCACAATGCGACGAAACGTCGCTCTCAACCACTCAACGAGAATTCACTCAATATAATGATTTAAATATATCATAAATGAAAAATTTACATCTCATTGAATTTTTTAAAAAGAATGAGAATAATCTCAATTTTTTATTCAATCCACGGTTTATTCCATGTAATATTGTGATAATTCTAAATTGTGTAATAATTTTATTTTCAGCACAAATATTAATTAGAAAAGAACGCAAATGAAATACGATTATTGTTATCATCACGACAACTACTATTTTTTTTTCCTCTTCAACAAACACATTACTCTTAGTTAATGGGTAACAGCTGTATTATACATGTCGTAACGGCACAAGCCGAAAAAAAATACAGTAGAAAGAAAAAAAATAAAAACTGCTAACCTGTGTTTTGTGATTAAACACAAAAATATATTTTTTAAATTTGAAATTTATTCATTTCAACAGGAAACTAATATTTTTATGTGTCAAATGAAAATTTACAAGACACTGCAATTCAAACGTCGTCACTTCCATATAATTCCATTCAATACAAAAGAAAATTGATACAACTTGTGATAGAATTAAAATATAAAATTTTATATTTTTAGTTTATTCACAATTGCACAAATGAACTCTCGTAAATAACGATATAAATTTAATTTTATTATTATTGTTGGAAGGTAGACGTAAACGATTTATTGCAAGTAAAAATTATTGGGTGGAAATATTTCAATAATAAATCAATAGAAGTACACATTGCCGACATGGCGTGCGCTGAATAGATTGTGCATTAGTCGTATATGGCCATGGGCTTTTTCTTTCTCTATCTCATGTACTTTTACTCTTCTTTCTCCTTCACTTAGTTCACTACTTATAAGTACTCAGATCCTGTGCACAGATCGTTGAGCTTTATCGTTTTCCCGTAACTCTTCACAAGGGAAAACTACCATCACATGTTTCAAACGATGGTAAAAAGGAAAGCAACTATGAAAGATAGAGAGTGGCTTATCAGCATGAGAACCTTCTGTGTCACGAGTGGATTCTTTGGCCACTGCTTTACACTTTTATTGTGCGTATAACAGTGCAACTAAAACGCACGCAGGCAGAGAGAATGAAAAGAAAAAATAAAGAAAAAATAAAGAAAAAATGAGTATGAGAAATAAAAATTGGAAGAGAAAGAGAAACCGCTTGATGTATTGGGTATATGACCGCCTCTTGCGTTTCGATTATCTCAAGAATGCAATTACGTTGTATATGTATTGGTGCTCTTGTTTCATTTATTTATTCATTAATTTTTTTTTAAGGGATAATTTTTGGGTGCGAGTTTAATAATTTACGTTTGAGATTTCTATCACCCGTAAAATTTTTCATACTTTGCTCTTTAATTAATTTAATTTTTCTCAGATTTTAGGGTGGAAACCCAATTTTTTCATCCAATTGTTCAACACGTCAGTTTATTCTCGACAAGATTCGTTGAATTTATTCTAAAAAAAGATTTAAAAAAAATTTTTTGTATAATTTTCGAGTATTCAATTTAAAAAATGTGTCTGGTGAATTTTTCTCCAACAAATCATTTTCAATCTTCATCTTCTTCGATTATTTATTTTGCTGATGTTGATGATAATCGATTGTGGAGTTTGATATATAATTCAACGTAACAAATATAAATATGTCACATGAAGATTTAAAGGATAATTTTGTAACGGGTATGGTCGTGATGTTTTGTAGGGAGAGACGTTAACGCAAACGCTAAAGTCGTTGTGTTTGTTTATGACTACGAAGCAGCAACAGCAGCAATAGCAGAAGCAAGATCAGTAGTGGTGGAGTGTGACAAGCGAGTTGAGAGAAAGACAGCGAGTGAGATTACTCAGAGTTCTCAGAGAATTGCTACGACGTGAGAGAGACACTGCATCATTGGAATATATGTGTGAAGGTTTACATGTGAGTCGTGTTGTCGGCGTTACGCGTGTATAAAATACGTGTGTGTGTGTGTGTGTGTGTGTGCACCTATATAGAGGTCATAGTGAGGGAACGATACAGCAAGAGGTGGATATGTTGTGGGCAAACGACGCAGTGCGCAGTTATTTTGTGCGGCGAGCTTCACAAGGAAGTGAATTACTGACTGGTAAAACACTCGGCGCCGACCCAGTATAGTTAAACACTTTGATTTCACTCCAAAATTTTGGTAATAAAGAAAAAAAAAAATTATAAAAGACATGAGAATATGAAAAACAAAATGTGATAACGAAATGGTTGGATGATATTTTCAATTTTTATTGTTTTTCTTGAGAAATTTTCATAGTGGTGAATCGAGAGAAAAATTTTCACTTCAAAGGGATGATGGAGAATAAAAATTTTTATGAGTCTGCATTAAGTTCATGGGTGAATGAAATTATTATGAAATTATATTTTCACTTATCCATCAGAGAATTGTTCGATTTTAAGTTATTGACAATAAAAAAAAATTTATTGTTTGAATTTTGGGGGAAGAGAATGAAAATATTTCACACATTAGAAGAGTGAATGATTTGAATTTTACGTGGAATTGATATGTACATCGACTGGTTTCCATTCTATTTTATTTTCCAACCCGAGCCGAACGATTATCTATGAAAATGGGCGCGCGCACTCTCCGAATTCGTCATGGCCATAAATATATGGTGGTAGAATCTTTTCATCGCTGCACTTAATAGGAAAGGAATAGAGAAGAAAGAAGAGAAAGATTTACTCGAGAGTTCAAAAAAAAAATACCGCTATGAAAATTTTTCACCTCTGTCATAGCTAAACGCCCCTGACCTCGCCCATTTATTATTCCACTGTCGACTTGTGCTTACTTTAAGAATGCCACATCTTTAGGGGTATTTTTGGTATCTGTTGGAGCACACTTTTGACTTTGGAACTATTCGCCTTTTGTCAAATGTTCTGATGCACAACAATAAGAATCCTCGTTTGAAATTTTTTCAACTATTTGTGTTACAAAATGGAGTAGAGAGGAAAAAATTGAATTTTGAAAACCATGAAATTAAAATGATCGAATAAATTTTCACAATTTACGATGGATCGATAAATCATCTGTTGTATCTTCATTATCGTTTAAGTGTTAAAGAGAAAATATTAAAATTCTCTCAACACATAATACGGTTACAGCTCACTCATTCGCGTATTCATATTATTCCCATTCTTATTTTTCTTTGTGTATACGTTTGTAATAGTGAGGTTAGTATATACATATATAGGTAGATAGGCGTTTGCGCGTGGGCAAAAGCCGGCAGTGAATATACCGCGCATGCCGGTGGCCCATTGATGACTTTCATTCACACTCGTTCGGCGCCAGGCGCGCGCACGCGTGGGTGCCTTTCGCTCGCGCGATTATTCAAAAGCGAATGTACATGGCCTCGAAGATAAGCCAATTGCAATTCTGTAGTTATATTGAGAGAATATAAAACGTGGTCAGAAAGTTTAATTCAACAAATGAAAAAAAAAAATGATTTTATATAAATTTTATATATTCAACCAAGCAAAGCAGATGAATAAAAAATTTTCCATTTTGCATAATGGATGAAATATTCTCCTGGTAGTTGATAAATAAGTAGATGGGGTTGATGGAATAATTTTAACCTGCTTGATCAAATTTGTTATTTGTGAATCATTCAGAATATTTGGAAAAATTAATTGACCGACTGTGAAAAATGATAAAAAATTTATTGATTGTAAAATAGAAAATTTGATGGTTTTAATTAGCTAAAAATTGGGTCAGGCATTGAGTAGATGTTAGAAATATTTATTTAGCAATTGTATGAGTTTTTTATCGAATAATCGAGGGTGAAAAAAGACTTTTCGATTTATTGTTTGTTTAAAACTTAGTAAAAAACACAAAAGAAAAATGTTTTGTTCATTGGACCACACTGAATGGGTACTCAAGTGTGTTTCAGACCGGAACGAGCATCCGTTTTGTAAACGTTATCTATCATAGCTGTATATGTCTATGTGTATACCTTTACATAAGTGGTCGATGGGTCGTGAGAAGTGATTTAGGATAATAGGCAGAGACACAATGTTAATGTTCACAAGAGGGTGGTCAAAGTTTGAACATTTTTTTACAGTAAAATTGTTTGGAAATTTATCAAACGATCGCGAGATAATTTTTTTAGCTTTTAGAAATGGGAATTGAAAATGGTTTTTTTTCTTTTAATTTCATTTTTCACTTTTACTATATTTATATGTTGAAATTTATTGCGTTGGGGCGGTTCATCGTGGCGTTTTTGATCAGACAATCGATATGGACATAATAAGAGTGGGGGTTTCACTTACTGCGTTGTATATATATATAGATGAATTGTTGAAGGTATCGGTTTGGTGAAGACTCGTGCAGACTTGGTGCCTTATAAGGTCCAGTGTGCACTCCGAAGCGGATTGTTGCACATCGTGTGAGGCTGCCTCAAGCACTCTAAGTCTCTTCGATATATCCTAACAAAATTATAAGAGAGAACTAGAGAATATAAATTTGATATTTGGAATTTTCTCGGGTATTTATTTTGGCTAATCCCGAGCTGAGATGTTTCTCGTTAATACCAAAATGCGAATTTCGTGAATATTTCATCGATCAACTGGTACAGACGACTTGGTAAATTTTCAGTGATGAATAGTCAAATACTATTCACTCAACTGTTCGATTGAATGCAAAATAGATACGGATAAAAAATGAAATTCAGTCAAAACGATAGGAAAAAATTTGCATGGAGTCAAAAGAGATATTTTTTATTCTGTTGATGTCATGAAATAACTGTGACACGTACACGTTCATCACAAATGAATATTCATGACCAATTTTGCGATTTTTTTCCACTTTATTTTCTATTCCGTTTCTCAATTAATTATTCAATCTATTCTACGAATAAAAAAAAATTTATTTCTCTCGAAATGAAACATCAAAAAATAATATTAAATCAACGATAAAATCTGTGTGCTAAAATTTCTACCACAAAATTTTCGTAAGAGTTTCACACAAAATTTCAGAGTATGTAGTTATAAATAAATGAAAAAAAAAAAAAAAAAAAAGCAAAAGATTCACATGTTTCATAAGTTGGTTTGTGTGGTTAATTAATTCCACGGATAAGGAATAATCCAGCGTGACGCACGCACGTGCACGCGTGGTGAACGTCCGTAAACGATATGTGTGTCTCTAATAATTTCTTCTTGGTCGTTTCATGACAATCTCAACACCGCGTACACAAATCCTATATATACAACGTCGGGATGCGACGCACACGAGTTTATTCCTGTCGTCATCAGTCACTGGTAGCGACGTGCGAGAGACTCTCAAATTGGTCTCTATCTTTCTATGTGTGTCTCTGTATTTCTTGTGGTTAAGAAAATGATATTCCCTCGAGGAAAAATTTACGTTGAACCACATCGCACTAGACACCACAATACCACACTCCACATTCACCCACATATATTTCATTTTCTCTCTGTCAGTCGGTCACGCGTTTGGTGACGCTGATTGGACTGTCATTGAATTCATTCTCAATTACATTTGTACACTAATAAAATCAAGCGAATTAATTCAATCACTCAAATTAAATCCTCAAGATATTTTGTAATTGCAAAACATCACAGCATTGTTGAAATTTTTTATTTGTAAAAATTCATATCTACACCGATTTTTATCAATAGAAATTATTTATAAATCGATGAGTTGATATTTACAATTGTGATGAATATGAACAGAATTTCGTGCTATTTTTATATTTTTCTCAATCCTTTCAATAAATTTTGAAAATATTCTACAGCACATCATACGAATATCTTTCATTTTGTAGTTTAGCAATAAATCATAAAAATTACAAATTCATAAATCAGTTCCTCCATCTAAAAATAATTGTTGATTTGTATCACGTTGGCGAATGATTTAAAATCAAATATAAAATGTGTCATGGAATGAAATTTCTAGTCAGCTGATTTTGCGATTAAATTTATTCAATTGCAATTTAAATAATTCTCTCCATTTGTTTTACACATAACAAATACATCTAAGTGTACATATATATAGAAATGTATCACCAAGGCAAATATTTAGAAATAGTCAGCTGGTTGATCTTGAAATAGAAATGAATATATATGTTTGTACATAGTTGTGTAGTAGTGCGACCAAGACCGATCTTGTCGGGATCAAGGGAGGCCACAGAATATCTCATTAGCACACGACATGTCGAGAATTCCTCAACATTTTATATACGTACACACACGCACATATTTGTATAACGGTATATTTGTTACTGAAACGTATACTTTCATTTTGAATAAAAATAGAAAAGAATCCTTTGCGGAATCATTTCGGTTTCTTTTTTTTTTTTTATTTCATTGCATAAATGTTAATAAGGTACAATTTGTATTAATGAAAAATATTAGTGCACAAACGCGAAGTGGAGGGCGGTTTAATGAAGGAGAAAATTGTGCGAGAAGACAAGAGTGGAAATCTCAGAAGTGCGTGCGCGAGTCTTAACCAAGAAGTACATTTTGGTATAAATGAGTAAGAGTGTTTGTATGTAGATGAGAAATAAGCAGGTGAAGGAAGTGCACGCTAAAATTAATTTACAAACACGACACCCCTGTTATTAAACACAGAAACTTTAATAGTGGAGAGAAAAATTTAAAAAACGAAATTATTCTCTGTCAATTTACAAAAATTATGACAATTAATAATTATTTAGTATGAAGAGAATAAAAAAAAACTCTACCGACCCCAATATTTATTTTATGGATTTTTTTAATGCTCAATAATTTTTGTATTTGATGTTCCAGGTAACACGGAACCATTCAGTGTTGGTAAAAGTTTAAAAAATGGCGGACTCTTTCCATCGACTTTTAATGTAGCAACTAAAGCCGACATTTACGTGAATGCTACATGTGGTGATGACGGTCCAGAAACTTATTGTAAACCATCAGACTCTGCAAGATGTGCAATATGTGACGAACAAAGTCCTGATCTTGGCAAACGTCATAACATCACCAACGTTTTAAATCCTGATCCAGGAAAATGGTGGCAAAGCCCAACATTAGCTCGTGGGAATCGTTTCAAATACGTCACAATAATACTCGATCTGAAGCAGGTAAAAAAATTCATCTTTTTAATTCCATACCTCATAACCAAACCAGTCTAAAAATTGTCAATTTATCTTCTCTCCAAATACTTAATTGACTGCATTTAATGTCGTTGTCCATGAGATAGATGAAAGGGCGATTGTGAGAATTGTAAAGGCTCCACATAAATATTTTTTTTTCCATTCTCTCAACTTGAATTCCACAGGAAAAAATCGTAAACATCTCCAATCTGGAAAAGGAGGAAAAAAATAAAGGAAAAGAAATGAAAAAGTGTCTAGTTGTAACCAATTTATGTCTCTCGTTTGTTCAATTCAACGTCCACGTTTGGGAAAACATAAAAGTATCAAAGACAGAAGGGAGAAACGTAGAAGTTTAGCGATGGTGAATGAGAAAAAAGGGCGTAGAATTAGTAGTAGTACCAGAATGACATAGTGGTTATAAGGGAGGAACGGAAAAAGAATAGTCAAGACAGAGAGAAAGGAAAGAGAATGAGGAGCGAAGAATCTTTTGATCCTTTCCGGGAATTTCGACGACACATGCATACATATATATAT
>JABMBR010005457.1:0-15515 GCA_018881525.1 Meteorus sp. PSUC_FEM 10030008
TTTTTTCATTCTCATGCAATCCTTTTTTTTCTACGGCATTTCGATGACCAGCGAGTACGTGAACTCACTGGAAAAATTGGGCGGTGTTATATAAAACATAGATATACGTAAAGCAAAAAATTTATTAACGCTGTAGCTTGACATCGCGAATCGGTGGAACTATTGCGCGATTGGAAGTGACAACGACAAATTGGCTTGTCAAAAGCCCCGCAAATAGGCCTACTCACACACTCCAATTTTGAATGGTTGTACGACTATGTAACTTTATATTGTGTTGTCCATTTTGGTGCGTTTCAACGGAATATATATCGGTTACGAACATGAACTATAAACCTTCGTGCTTGGTATAGGAATTTGCGTGATCACACATTCCTGAACATTTTTTATTCCGTGTCTTTTGTCCTCGCTTACAATCAACCGAGTGTCATTCGTATATGGGTGCGACAGTTTTGCAGATATCTACGGGGACAATTTCTCTCTGAATACTCCATCCGATTATTGACCACAAACATGTGGCGAAGATATTCAGACTGCTAGATTCATCGCGATTTCTGTTAAAAGTAAATGTGAATTTATGTGACCATCTAGAAATTAATGGAGAATATGTTTATGATTTTCATTTTCTGTGTAGACAGTTAAACTTTATATATTCATGTCAAGATTCGAAGACTTGCATTTGCGATATGTTTGCTTGATCGTGAAATTTTGGCGTGGATCCAACTTGTTCCAAGGAACATAAGTGGAACAGAAGTCTCCATATTTATTGCCACACATTGGTACAGTACTCACACCAGCATGAACCCCATGACAATTATCCAGGATACCAAGCTAACGTGACAATGATACGTTAAATATTCATTGAAAAATATTTTTTGTACGTGAAAAATTCGAAAGAAGCTTTTTCGTTCTGCAGATGTTGTTCTTCAATATTCATATCAATCGTTTCTGTTAACACAAGAAGTTTAGAAGAATTTTCTAATGTCTATATGTGAAGAATTTATATTTGAAAAGTGTGCAGAAGCTTGATGCATTCTCCAGTCTCTTGGTGATTGTGACTTTGATGCAGCACTAACAGATGTCAGCCAGACGCGTGCTCATCCGTAGACGTCTGATCTTCAGCGCGTTTTTCGGATAAAATGTGTAAAGTGGTTACACTTTCAGGGTACGACAGTTCAGCTCGTAAATATCTATACTGAACAACTGTTTCTTGATGAAGAAGAGTTATTTGCCGATATAGCTGTAGGATAGATAGACTGAGCCGAGCGATGCTACAGATGCGCGTGAACTATGTCACACAGAGACTTAGATAAGAAACCCATAAATTCACTCGTATATGTTTTATTTATTTTTTCTTCTCCATTTTGATAATAAATATTTGATGACAGAATTTATTTTCGTAGTGACCATCAACATAAATATAAATTGTTGATGAATTCTTGACTAATTGAATTAGCTCGGTGTTGAGTATAAAAGAAACAGTTTGAAAAAGATGATGATCATAATAAAGAGTTTATTATTAAATTCTTCTTTTTTCAACACGTCCATTTATATCTACTGCTCTTTCATTTAATTATGAGAGCATCTCTGCTATTCACTGTGTTGTAAATGGAATAGTTCAACTGGCGTTATTCCACGTTTAATAATACTGCCGGGACAAGCGCGTGTTTCACGTTGGAATTCAGTTTGTGAAAATATACAACCAAGTGCGTTACGTTTATTCGGAAAATAAAGTTTGTTAGAACAGTTCACATTTATACGAGCACATTCTTCATGATGGAAAATATGCACGTCAATTATTTGAACAATTATTCGATGCACGCTTTTGCATATATTGGAGAAAATTTTTGCAACGAATGCACACGAAAAAATGCTTGTGACTACCGGTTACATCCCACCAATATTTTTCTTTTTTTTTCCATCATCAAATACCTGTGCAAGTATCATTTTCAATTCGATTGATTGGAAATTCACAGAGCTCAGGTATCATTTGGAAAATTCACATGATACGTGATATTTTTCAAATAAACATTGTTATTCCATGTATTAAAAACAACATTCGGATCATTCGAAATTGAACAACCGACATCATCATGCATATGCATAAAAAAATTCAATGAAAAAGTATTGATGAAAAAAAAAAGGGAGAGAAAGAATGTCGCGATGAAATTTGAACACTTTCAGTTACATTCACAATAAATTGTCTTCATTGAAAATAAATTGGACATTCCCAAACGAAATGGAGTTGTTTTGTAGAGTGTATATATAAATTCATATGTGTATAACTTCTGTATATGCGGAGTGATAGAGTCAGTGAAATAGGCACATGATGATAAAGAGAGAAAATAAAATTCGCATGGATAGAGTGAGGTGTAGGCAAAACCGGAAATGGACCGACTGGCCAAACAATTGCAAACTTCCCTCCGTAAATAACCGGATGCTCGACAGAAATATACCAAGTAACACGGGGAATCCTCGCGGTGTGACCGCTTTTGTGCAGCTTGATTAATTCGACGGTAAATGTATGTGCGGGTAAAATTAACTCGGTATTCGTCGATGCGAAACTATCGATCACAGACGTCGGCTTGAATTTACATGTGTGCGTTTGAACAATATGCCACTCAATGTCCATATACAATTATGCGATCAATGATACATTTTTTCATTAAGTTCATTTATTTTTATCCCCGTTCCAATTTCAATCAATGATGAAAAAAAAATAAAAATGAATAAAATGTAAACAAAATCCTATCGAGACATTGAATTTTTTTCTGTCTGTTTATTTCTCACTTCTACGTGTCACAGTCGTATTAAGCCAGTCCAACCCAAACTTTTCGGTTCTGTTAATTGAGAATCACGACGGAGAACGTGAGATGCGTCGTCAATACGCCGATTCGATTACTGCCTATGTACGTTCCAACTCATTGCTCTTTTTTTGATGGTTTGCTCTGTATTTAATCCTTCTTCTCTGGAGCCACGAAACTCACACTCGTATCTTAATCCGACTGAAAAAAAAAAACACAAAAATACATTATCTAGCTGTGGAGATAGGTGTGGCATTCGATAATGAACTCCAAAACACTGTGCGTTCGCAATTTTGTCGTGGAAAAAGTCCACGCCTGGTATTGAATTTAATGAGCTTATTTTGATTCTACTTTTAATCAAACTTGGGAGTAAAAGAATAAAAAATGTAGGATAACGTTACAATTTTTTTGTTGCAGCATGAACTGCACAGGAATCCAAAGACAAATGTTATAAAATTGCCCTTCCATTTTTTTCATCATAACGAGAGTTGGTTTTATCAATTTCTCAGGATTATACTTTACCAGGTCACTGTGAATCCCCGAATGGACTCTCAACATGTCTCCTACCAATGCAAGCACGTGTATTGCTGTGTGTAGAAGTATATGAGTAGAGTTACTACATGAATTCCATTTTTTTCTGTCCTATATTCCTATCTGAAAGTTCTCTGGTTATTCCAGAGTTTGCCAATTCAACTAGTTCCAAGCGCATGACCTGATTTCACAGCCAAATCTCGTTGCGCACCTGTGGTACTCCCATCTCACGATTATATTTTGCGCTTCCCAGTACGGATGCAACGTCGCACATCACACTCGAGAGTTACTGTGAGCTATACATTTACAATATAGACATATACATTGGTGCATATAGATGGATCTCACGTATATATAGGATGTGGTAATAAACTAAATCCTACATCACTGCAAAATGCATTTTCAGAATTCGCTACAATATCGCGAAGTCTATTCTATTTCGAAATAATCATTTTGGGAGATAATAATCGATTAGTATTTCTCATATTCTATTGATGTTCAAACCCCGAATGAGACTCTCCAATCGAGAACATGAGTGAATTCATATTATTCACTTATTTCGTGAATGTGGAGTACATTAGTACATGGAGTTAGTGGAGGAGAGGAAATGATTAAAAGCGAACAGTCTCCAACACAGATCCTTCAACTATTATTAATGTCTCATTGATTTTATTCAACAAAGTCTTCATACATTGTTTTTATTGATTCTTATCTGGAGGTTCGTGGTTTGTGGAGATTTTTCCGACTGGAATGAAAATTGAATTTATATGAGAATTCGATCTTGGGGTCTGCTCCAATAATTTGGTTATTGTGGGGAACAGGATGTCCATGTTTCGAAACGTGCCAAAGCGAGATTAGAAAGAAATAAATGATGATACACCGTCCAGACATTGGATGTGATTCCCCAAGACTCTGATGTATCGGTATAGGCATCCGGATGTAAAGTCAAAACTGTAACATACAAATCGTTAGATCATGTTCGTCCAAAACATCTGGTTCGAATTTTCGTTAGCAGGACAAATAGATCGTTCCGTCCCTTTTACGATCTCATGACAAAATCGCCGCCCATCGAATATTGTTCGTCTTTCTTGAAAGTCGTTTAGATATTTCCGATGATCTATTTATACGTATGAGATTTCATTTTTTTTCCAGTTTTGAAAAAATATAACAATTATGATTTCATTTTGAAAATGACACAAAACAGAGTTAGTGAGGGATAAGGAAAGGCGACTGTTCTGGATCAAAAGGGTGTCTGCAAGTCATCAACTCATCGCCTTGACCGTGAAATCTCAAATATCTGCGGTACAGTATCATCTCGTCTTACATCTGCCTCGGCAACATCCCTTCAACAACGATTGATCTTTGAATTTAGTTAGTCACAAAATCTCACCCGCTATTCCTCTCAAATATTCCTATACTAACCAAACACAACACCGTTATCTATTTCACTACAACTGAAGCCCTCAAATTATCTGTTATGTGGCATTAGCACTTTAATTCAATCTCAAATTGCGTATTCAACCAGTTTGATCTTGGAGTATCGTCAAATATCAAAGAAAGATTCTCGCTTGATACATGACTCCCGTCTGTCGCCCTTTGCAACATTAAATCTCACCCTCCATTTACTACAGATCGAAATTAATTACCTCAACTTCCCTTTACACATGCATAGATTGACCCGCCCGTTCGCCCTTCAATCTAATATCATCCACTTCCTCAGTTTCAATCCGTCCCATCAAGACATCGTCGTGCCCTTTATTCACTGAATGACCATAACATTCCTACACACATTGGAATATTTTATTTTCTTCAACAAAATAAGAGTGAAGAATACAAAGGAAAAATTTCTCGCATACTGCTGTGTTCTCATTTCATCCAAGAAAAAATATGGAATAAATATTCATTTTTAATATCAAAAAATCGCCGAGGAATTTTTAGCTGATACGAGAGCTTGGGTGTCTCGTTATTTCGAAAATGCATGAGGGACATAACGAGGGTCCGGAGGGGATCGTACTCCAGCTCGTTCGCTTGCTGAGCAAGGGGTCCAATCCTCTACTTCTCTTTCTCATTTCTCTCTGTCTTTTGCTTTCCTCTCTTCATCCTCTAAGCACAACCGCCCTCACTCGTAAGCGCGGGCTTTCAGGCGCGTGTAGAAGTGGAGTATCCGCAAGTGAAACACACGAAACTGAAGAACGAGAGTGTGATAGTGAGGCAGCGAAAATAGGAGGTAGAAGATAGTGTGTATACTGGAGAGCTGGAATAAACACGAATATATATTGCAAGCACTTGGTTGCGCTCGGGGCCCATGGATTTACAGATGTCAACTGTTTTTGTAGTGGCAGCTGCGCAGGGCGGAACGTGCCACAACCGAGTTCACCCTGTGTATATTTCATATAGGCAACACACAAACGCATACATATATATCATATCCATGCATTTTGCACATGCAAAGAACACCGAATGGGGGATATATCGAGTTACCGTATAAATACCTCATATCCCTCGAGTATTATGCTCGAATACGACGATTAGATTCGCCGATACATTATCCCCCACTTCTCTATTCCGCCCGATAAAGACCAGCGTCGACGGACAAATCATAATAGTACACTATTGAAAAAGGAAGACTGCAAGAGGGGACAAGGGTAAAGGCGTTCATACACTCTGGAACTGTACGTTTAATTCATCGGAATTGTCCCCCAGATCATTTAACCATAATCCATATGAAAGTTTCATTCAGATGTGATTACACTTAAGTATCCACACAAGGGATTATTTGTCGATTGATGAAGAATATATTTGAGACAAATATCTGTTACATATTTGGATATTTTATAGTCTACTTCTGTATGATATGGGCAAATGTTCGAGTTTGATAAAAATATGAAATGATTTTTCCTCAAGATGTTAAAAATTTTGATCTTCATAAAAATTATTTCACTGCTCTCTCGACTATGTATTATCGATCTTCATAAAATTGCTCAGAAAAATATTTTCCAAGAGCACAGGAACACAATCGATTATAATAACAATAGTGAAAGAATGGAAGGGAATGGACGAATAAACAGTGCACTTTGACAATTTTCATTCAACCACAACATGTCCGATATCTTCACCAAACATACAAAACCAGATTAGTACGTGCAATTTTCTATTCAAATTTTTCTATTTCCTCTTTATTTCCTATGTTATACTTGATCGTTGAAGCACTATCTGACCTGATCTTCCCATTGGATACCTGAACAAAGTGGTAGTAAGCCACTGTGTGCATAGAGAGAGCTTATTTTGTGTAAGAATAGCGAGATACACATGTGTGTATATCGAATTAGCATGGAGAACTGTGACTATGTGTGTTCGTGTTGAATCTGTGTCGATCGAAATTGAAATTGGCCAAGCCGATCACGTATATACGAATAGTTATACAGTAGATATATTCGTGGCATATAAACTGGACTACGCTTGGCCAATAGTAATTTCCATCTGATTATTGTATCTCTCACTTAAGCCAATAACTGTGTACACCTACGTATACAGTCAATTATCTTTGTTAACATGCATCAAGTGACATTGTTAATTGTTGATAATTCAGTTTTATCCATTGCTATTAACAGATGAGTATGGATATTTGTTCCCTGAATTAATTCCATGACGTATCGACATTTTATCAAGGCAAACTATCGGATATCCGAGAATAAAATTCCCCCATCGATCATTATGTATATGTTTTACCAAGCCATTGTCAGTTTTGCTGATGCCCGCGGTAAATCTGTTTTTATATATACACAAAACTTTGGATACAATGTGCTATTGTATTCGAGACGAATGAGCGAGTGGCAGCAATGCGCTGACGAGCAGAGTAGAATTCCATTCATGATATAGAATAATGGTAGGGTATACACAAATAAAGCGAAACTGATCCCTCTGCCTGTTTTGGTAATTACCTGAAATACGCATAGGTATTAGTACTTCATATACATATGTGAAGCTACATGCGAGTAACAAACAGAAGCTCATATACATGTGGCTATTCGTTATCATCAAAGAACTCGCTACGATATATATTTTCCACGTATGAACACATTTGTGGTTGGATGAATTTTACACATTGTTAAATTATGCAATCTCGTGAGTGACATTGTTAATAATTATTCCATGTGAAGAGATTTATTACGATTTTGAAATGTCGTAACTGTCAGATGAATGTGTTCCTCTTTCAATTGAAAATATCTCTCATCACAGTGTCTCTGTGGTTTCGCCAATTCGTTTTGTTTCAGCTTTTCTACTTTTTTCCCCCGGTTATTTGTGAACGCAATTGATGTTCTGAGTATTCTTCCTTGATGGAAGATAGTCCAGAGTGAAGCTCTTGATTGAACCGAGAATTGAACTTCATTCTGTGAACAAATAAAAAATGGACAAAGTTATTATTCGGATTGAGAAATTTTCTGAAATCATTAATATTTTATGAAATCTATGAATTTTAATATTATTCAAAATCTTATTCAAAATTCATATCAGCAAACAATACCGCACTACAAAATCAAATTGGAATATGAAATATCATTACAAAGATGAACAATTCATTGATATAAATGACGTTGCAGAACACATGTATAAAATCTACAATATGTGTTCAAACCCTTTGATGTCTTTATACAAATGTAATACCCATATACATATATATGACTTCCGCCAATGGCGTTTGAATAACAATCAACAGGCGCGGATGGGAAAACAATGAAACGATGGGGGGTGAGTGTGAGCAAGGTGCACCAGGGGCAGTCTCGCTTCTCTTTTCCTCCTTTTTTTTTCCTCCACCTAGACTTTATCGCAACACATGGCACAAATACATTCATTGCCACTATGACCATCTGCCTATATATATCTATAGAAAATGCTAATTCCCGCTTTGGCTCACACTTATCTGCGAGCATCGAAAAAAAAAAGAAAAAATCCCACTCGTGGAGTCAAGTTCATACATGTTTAAACGTGTCCAATATACTTTCCAATGACTGATAAACAAAACCGGTTAACTTTATTTGAATATCTGTATATACCTCATTGGATATATAAATTTGTGGTTGAGTGCATGATTGTAAATTTGTAATTGATATGATGATTTGCGTTGGGATTAAAGGTCATATTACCATAGCATTGGAATACGCCGTTGTGAATTGATTGCGCGAAACGAATTTGCACTGGCTATTAAAATTCTTGATTGAAATACACGATGCAGCACTTGATCGTATAACGAATACAGGTTATCTCTTTTCGTTTTACTGTCATTACGACTGTCTGACTCATTACACGTTGATTATTCCAACTGCGTTATTGCCTGGTGAAATTGATTTTCCGAACAAATCATTGCTTGATGCATTTGTAATATTCCAATGAAGAAACATTAAATATTCCAGGGATACATTGTACAGTATATATTAACGTTTATTGTATGAGATCATGTGCATGTGTGTATAGATGTAGTAACAAGGGTTCTTTTGACCTTGACCGATCATGCAAGACGGTTAAATTGAATAAAACCCGTTTTTGCTCGCACTCATTCAATGAATTTTATCGCATTACAATAACCATTGTCCGACGCGTAACAAATCGCTCAGGAGGGACCACCTAATCAGTAGTCCATTCATGAGTGTCTGTGTGGTGGTGTATTTTGAATCTGGTGTCTTTTGTGGGGGCGCATCATTAGAATCGCGTTTGAAGGAGCGGTCGGTGAATTTTCGGTGAGATGATGTGGATTTTTTCCCCGCACTTTGGAGCAGCCAATCTCTCTCGTGTTGAAAATGTGTGGTTGGCATCATCGCATTGTGCTATCGAGTTTGAACACACACAATGAGCCCATATAGAATAAGTTTTGGGACATTGTTTATATATAGATGATATGGGTGAATGTGTGAGGGCACTAAAAATCCCTGGGATCTACTTTATATATCGTTACAGTGTATGAGTGTGTGAAGTGCGTGTTATTTGAGAGACAGAATGGGATTAGGAATGAGGTATGTGGTAGGGATATAAACACGTCTGATGGTGTCTACAGACCACAGATCTATGGAAATATACTTGCAAGCTCAGTGTACCAGTCGTTTCAGTACGTAAATCACCGTTTAGTTTGAAAATAGTGAGAGAAAATTCATTTTTATGATTTGAATTGGTGGAAAAATTTTTTCAGCCCGCCGGGCGAAAAACGTCACTTTTTCTCTCACTGCGCGAAACAAAATTTCCGTTTTTCGCTTTAGGCGAACTGAAAAATAGTATCCTCACCTCGGGAAGTAAATAAGAAAGCCTCAGATCACATGTTTGTCGACCTCGGCTTCGCCTCGGACAACAATTTACATATGATCTCAGACATTTCTTACTTTACCTCCCTAGGTGAGAAATGTACTATTTTTTCACCAATTTTCGTTCTGAATTTTATTGAACAATACGACCCTTAATTTTATGGATTTGAAAGTTGTGCACAGATGCAAACATTCCGGAACATTATTTTGCTATTTCCTCTTAAATTTGCAACAACATGCAGATGTTCAAATAATCATTGCAATTGATGAAAATGAGAGAGTATGACCTCGTATTTTGACGTCAATGAAAATTCAATTAGTGATGATTAACTAATATTTGTGAAACAATTGAATTGTAATTGTTCATTGTCGGTGAAATATATTTGTGCACTGTCGAGAAGAATTTATAATGCAATTTCTCTAAACACGAACGATTAAATTGGTTCACGTTCTCTCACAATTTCACCTACCTCTTTTACTCTCTTCAACTCTTTTTCTCTCACGAGTGTACACAGTAGACCTCAATGTATATTAAAACAGTGTCGCTGGGTCGCAGCAATTAATCCACTTGCTCCCCATTCAATTTAAACCACGTGATCCAATAATAAATATAGTCTATTATTATTCGACAGAACTATAATCTGCACGGTTGCGGCGAACAAAATCCCAAATGGGACATTCAATAGAATATACCTATACACAAAAGTATATATATATATATATAAATCCAGAACAATGCAAATAAAATCCATGCACTTCACGTTCTATTTTTTATTGGTGCTATTTTTCACAGACAATTTTTTTTTTCGCCATTTTCTTCACCCCCCTGTCCCTTGAACCCCCCTCAACACTCATCCAACAACCAAACAATGCAATCTGGACGTCATAACGATTTACTAACACATATATAAACCATATATTTACTCTGCAATGGATATTTATCATTTTATCCAATGAATTTATATAACGGACATTTTAGTAGAATATTTCTGACATTACTAACCATTTTTCTCCTATTTTCACACTCCACCGAGTTTGCCAGTCATAGTTGAACAAAGAAAGCCAATATGAATAAAGGGAGAGGTGGAAAAAAAAATTTCTTTCATATGAAATTTGAAAAATGAGACATTTATATGTTTTATTACAAGGACAAAATATCAGTGGAGGATAACGACGTTGTATAGACAAACATTTATGTGGAAAATATTTATAGATTGTGCTATATATGTGAAAGAAATTTTGAAAGTACAGACAGATGTTTTATAGCGTTATGGTTTTGGTTGCATCAAATATCATCAAATAACACAAGACTTTGTAGTTCGTGAAATATATGACAGAATAAAAGAATAAAACGTACGAGGAACTGTATTTCTGTGATACCTGCAGGCAATGCATGAAGCTATTTTTGGGTGACGATGACACTCTTGAGTATATTTACCACTGTATGCATAAATGAGAAGACACAGCAGGTTCCATACTGGTGCCGCCTCTCTTTGCCCATTTCAAATGAATATCAATGGCATTTGTGGTTTTATTTATAATGCTCAAGAGCATCCATTCGATTTGAAGGAAATCCGTTACACGATACTCACTTGTGATAGGCCCAACATCGTGTAGGGTATATCATTCATGCGTGAAGTATCAACAATAACAAGAGGTGGCGTTGTAGGTGATGGAAATGAAGGTGAAGATAAAAAATATAAAATGGAGAAGATGGAAGCGAAGAATATTATGTGGTTTTTGGGACAGGCACATAATTTATAAATGTTGAGGACAATCGTTGTAGAGAAAAACGAAGTGTGTTTGGACACCCGCTGTCCACTGTGAAAGAAGGGCGATGTAGGTATGTGTATGGTATACCCACCATCAATAAGCTTCTTACACTATTGCTTCGCTGAATGAAATTGTAAGAATACTCTTGGATATATATGTGCACACATAGAGAGGTTTGGATTTCTCTCGGGGATTTTCACACGACCCCTCACCGCGATATCCTCATGTCTGGTGTACACCTATTATTGCATTGAGTATTACAAGTATTATAATAACTTGAAATAGTGAAATGGACATAAAAAGGTGGGGGAATGGAAAAAAAAAGAATGGAAGAAAGTGAGGTGAAAAAAAAGGGAAAAATGAGAATCATTGGACAACAAACGTGATTTTATTCTTGAATACTATGCAGAAACATCTGGGGATAGTTTGAAAAAGGATCTGATGTTGTGGTATACTTATGACATCGTCTCGTCATGTCTTGTGCAGGATTTTTGCTTGGTTTGAATACTAAATGTTGGATGGTGAAAAGTTTTTCATCCCGCGATATACCAAGTATACAGTAGGGGATTCCATTTCCCCATGAGGATTATTCAACTTTTTGTTTAGCCTATGAGCGGAGTCTTTGTGTTTATAACGATTTTTGGGGCAAGTTCGATAGCACTAAAGCCGCGTTTGTGTTTTGATGTGAGGCGGAAGATAAGGGAGTCGTAGAACTTTTTATTCTTTCATTCAATTAGATTAATCGGGATATATTAAAATTTTTAGTGAAGTGGGTATGTTGATTCATTCATCTGTTTATGGACGGTTTTGATTGGTGGAAAAAATTCAATGTGTAAATAATTGACTTGTGATGATAAAGAGGACGCGTCTGGGCTTTTCACACAGCAGGTGAGTTGAGAGTACGATTTCCATGGCGGTTAGTAAACTGGTCGATGGCAAATATCGATATACACACGGGGAAACGGTTTGTGGTTTGCCTACCGAGTTTATGCAAACTCAGTTGGGTCGACAGGTGCCTCTTAACGGCAGAGAATCGTTTGAAGTGGTCATATAATCTGTATACATATATGTATGAATGAGAATACTCTGAGAACTATGCAAATATTTTCACGAAGTGGTATCGCCTGTATTTATATAATCTTCGGTAAATTTTTTGATCGTTGGTGTATTCATATTGTGAGGAATATTTTTCAATTTTTCGTTGAGAAGAGGTAACGGCTGATAAGTAGCAAGAAAATGTCGGTGAATCAATAGAAAATACGAGGAAATATATCTGAAAGGATTTACAGGTGTGTAAAAAAATATTTACTTGAGATTTTCCATCAGTTTTATTGTATTTTGTCGTTGTTGTTTAGCAAAAGCTTATTGGAAAGTATTGAGAAAGGATGTCTGATGCTGCAGCTGAAATAATATTCAGAGCTGACCTAAAGGCGGATGGGGAATAGGTGGAGCACGCGCCTTTAAGTTATTGTGTACTTTATGTTTAGTTCGAAGATGCTGAAGCCATGCCAACTACTGACCTGGTGTCGGTTGTGGCCTCCTTCAAGAAACAGCCGGCGCGTGTCTATTATTGCTTTGAGTATATGTTGAGGAATAAGTTGATGTATAGATGCAGAGTTGTCCTTGGCTTGAAGACATGATTGAAAGTTCTACTTGCGACGGAAGTGGCTCACTGAAGACCGGAACAGCTGGAATTGAAAAAGGAATAAATCTTTAAACGTGTTTTTTTGAAGAGATACTGATCCAGTCGAATTTCAGTCTTTATTTGGAAAGAAGTTCCGGTTGATATTTCAAAAAAATAAAAGTAATTATAAATATTTTTTCTTAGATTGAGAACAAATTTTTTATGATTGTGAATAATTCTATGGGCTTCAACGTTCATTGGAATATGTTCCATCAAAGTTTTTCTCATCTGAATTATTCACGTTTCGTAAGTTCATAGAATGTCCCTCGATGAGTAATGCTGGCAATCTCATACATCACCACCGTACATCAAGTCTTCATCTCGTTTAATTTTTGTAATTTGAGTAATTCACTAACTGTCAGAATTTTCCAAACTTCTTTTTCATTTCCCCATGGAATATCTCATAACGAAAGAATGTAAAAGAGAAAAATGATGAATATTTTGATATTTCCAAACTCTGATGAAATTATTCAGCAAACTCCATTCCGATTATATCCAATATTATTTCTCTCACACATTATTACAAGCTATTACATAATAATTAATATTTCAGATTTGGATCATCGGAATATTCTGCATAAATTCATACAAAATTCCTGGATGGTATCGCAACGGTAGTATGGCTACTTTATGGATGAGGTTCACCTTAATCCCGGGAAATTGATGAGAGGACGAGCTATGACGGTATTTGCATAGCCGGAAGTAATAAAGGTATTGCGGATAAATATGTATATGTATACGTCTATATAGATATAGAAGAATTGGTGAGAGTTATGACGCAGAGCAAGAATGTGTTTGTTGACGAGCTGAGATTTGGGAATATTCCTTGAGTGTCAGGAATTCAGACAGTGTTCAACGAGCTATGAAGACAAGAAAAGAGATAGATAAAGTGCACTCAGACGCAGAATGTACGAAAACCGGACGTGCAATTTCACCACGAGCCAATTCACCGAAAGCTATAGAAATGCATTGGTCCGTACTTCCGTAAGCGAAATGCAAATTTTTTGTTAGCGAACTGTTGAGTTAAAAGAAAGGGCGTGAATTTTCTACGAACTACTTTGACAAGCAATAAATATTTAATACTACAACGTCATATCCCAACGTTGGATGCACAGAGGAGAAATGAGTGAAAGAAAAAAATTTTCTATTAAATTCCCTTGATTCATAAACGAATATCCTTTGAAAGTTTTTCATCAATTAAATTCATAATCTTTTGAAGTTTAATACTGGATTTAATTTACAAATTCATTGTCATTATATTTTTTTTTTACACCATTGTTAATTTAGGTATATTCATATAAAAGCTCTTGAAAATGAATGCGGTATGTGCAGGTAGATATACAAGAACGGCAATATTTCTCGCTTAATGTCATGCAATAACAAATCCCTTTTGCCTCTTGTACCACCTACTCCTTGCGTTGTTTTTTCTTCATTTTTTTCTTTTCATTTTGTGTATTCTGATAGTCATTAATGATGAATACACGGGAATACCATTGCATCACCATTGGAGAGAAGCACCCTTGGCGTTATCACTATTCAACGATCTTTCTCTCTGTTTTCCACTTCCTCTTGCCACTCCATCTCGTTCGTTTTCTCCTTCTCGTCCTCTCTCTATTCACCTCACCATGAACATACGCCATTCTCAGCATAATTAATCGTCACAGCAAAGCGCGTCGGTCACTTGTCCATAAATCACGTCGCCTCTTTTATTTCTCACGTCTGCTCATGACATAATATTTTGACGGCCATTGTCTAACGTTTACGCGTGCCATGGTTGACCACTATGCATCCACATGCTGAACAACCGATGGAAATCTTCGACACTTCAATAATACAAATCAATCTGCACTCCAATATTCTTTTAATTGACCTACAGTACAAAAAAAAATAACCCACATCGATTCAATTCAATCCGTTCTTTTTCTCATTCTGATTTTTACGCCATTGGCAAAGGCAGGGCCAAGCGGAAATAAAAATGTCTGGCACCAACTTACCGTGACTGTTACGTTGTCACATGTCACATGAATCCAACACACATCGCCCTGTACAATTCACATAAAACAAGAAGAAACGGAAATTCATGAAATTGGGATAATTCATTTCAATATGCGATTTCCACTTGAATACAAAATTGTCCCTCAAAACACTTCCATAGCAAAACGAGATGATATCTTTCAAATTGAGATTGCAAAAAAAATGTTCAGATCACAATAAACTTTAGACATCTATATATTAATATATCATTACATGTACAGAGACAGTGAACGTATCGTGTTTGACAGTTGGAGGGCGACACCAATTAGGTTTGCATAGGACAAATCCATCGAACGCAGAACGTATGGAGTATATACATGTGCAAGTTCAATTTAGCGCACAGCTTTAAGCGAAGCGCAAATGCATATACACATACACGTGTATATAATTATATTATAAACA
>JABMBR010005458.1:0-15512 GCA_018881525.1 Meteorus sp. PSUC_FEM 10030008
TATATATACATACGTATATATATAATTTTCGAGATATTTAGATAATTGTAAGAACAAATTTTTCGGATAGTTTAAGATCAATTTTCCGAACAATACCCAAATATCACAAAAAAATTCAGGATGAAACAATGATGGTGCGTGCTGGCATGTTGTCATATCCATGACAAAACAGTTAGACTCGAGATAATGATCGTCCATAACAAGTCTGAGGTTATTAAGGTGTACCTATTGCATTTAACTATGCTGACAACATGTACACTTCGTCCGAGCTAAAAATATTTCACAACGACTCGAATCAAGGATGCATCATAAAATAACGTTAGTCGTGACAGAGTTGAAGTGAGTCAAAATTTTCATGCACCACCATTTTGCATGTATCATGTTCACCGCTTATAAAACCCCCGAATCGATACGCACATGCACTCGACTGTTAGTCACTATGACAGTGAATAGTTCAGATGGCTTGACGATTTTAAGGAGACATTCGTTGCTACCATGTTACCTCGAATTCTAATCATTGTCAAAGTGGTGTTTGTTTTCTGGTATATTTTTTGGAACTCGCGTGGATCTGCGTGTGCTTTGAATCTTCAACCAACATCTCTGAATCCTTTGACCAACAATGAATTCCATGAGGATACAAGAAAAAATTCGAATGATATTTTGGTTTATCGAAATCATGATATACGAGTCGACGTCCGTCTTATCAGCGGTGTGCATTATCTTGATAAAGAAGAGGAAAATGATCAGTTTCCAGTGCCACCAATTGAAGAATTAGTTCAGTGTATGGTGAATGTGTCGAGTGTATGCATAAGAATCGTAATAGCAGAATACATAGATGCGATTGGTCGCCTTGATAAAGTTATACTTTTCGGAAGAACAGTAAAATTCGTTAAAGTACGTGAACTACTGGGGAGGAGTTCCAGTCGACGGATAATGAATTTAGTTGGTGACATAGATCGTAGCATTGACGACTTCTTCGATAAATTTGCATTGAGAATAACTCTCGCCCAATGGGATGGAAGAAATCAAGAAAGTCAAATTGATTTCATGTTTGATGATAATAATTCAGTTGAAGGTGAAAAACGAAACAAAAAGTAACATCCAAAGTGATTATATGTGTAGAGGAACCTCTGATATGTTTTCAGGGCGGAAAAAAGGTGACGCTGGGGGTGGCAAAGGTGATAAATGTAAACAAATGATGATGTGCATAATGATTGCATTGAAGATGAATATGATGGGTGAGTCCTTGCATGCCACACCGATTTTGTTATCATTTATACTGATTTGCTAATGAAGTATGCATTCTTCATTGATGAACTGTTGCAGGAATGATGATACTCATGATGATGAAAGGGGTGATGATGAGTGGTATATTTCTTATAATGACCAAAGCTTTGCTGATAATGAAATTCATAGACTCAAAAAGGAACAGTAATACTGGGGGTAATTTCGTCATAAATAATATGTATTGATCACTTGGAACAGCTTCATTTTCACTCATCACATCGACTTCCGAAAAGAAACAATCAATTATCTCACGTTTGTTTTCTAGATCAAATTAAGAAAATCATTGTGCTGACGAAAGGATCTGGTAGCAGTGATTGTAGATCGTGCCATGGTCCACCGCAATATTCTAGTTATGGCGGTCTGCCTAGCTCACCAAGTTAGCACCATAATAGCTGGTAATGTAGTCTCATGATCAGTCAGCAATGAAACCTTTCATGGATGTCCATCATACGATTTCGAGTTTTCAAAAAATGTGGAAACATTTTTCTAATAAAAACACTCAACTAGAATGCATTCATGACCATCATCGATATAATCCGTCAACAATTACTTAAGTGTGTCAATGTGATAAATAAAATAAAGAAAAATATTCACCAAAAAGTAGTTTCATGACAAACATCAAGCATGTGATGAACACAAGATTGGTCAAGCACCTAATCGAAAATTGAATTAGAATATATATTAAATCCACGGAAGATAATATAATCATCGTTTCAACGTTACATGACGAAGAACACATCGTTTGCTATGATATACCTCAAATAATATTTTACAGACGATTCTGTATATCACAATTGAATTTCATGTCATCTCATTGGTACACCCGTTGAATGTAGAGGACATTTCGCAAGTTCTCATCTAATGCATAACTATCACAATCATTCATACTTCTACACTTCATGAGGTAGAAAGCAACCCAGTTGGTTCTTTATTCTAAAATATTTGATTTCAGCGCAGGTTGATTGAAATGAAACTACATCAGCTGAATATGTTATGTTGATGCTATATTTCTTGATAGTCAGCTTAAATTGGAATATTGCGATTATGAATAATTATTTTTTTTCTGGTTCAATAAAGATAATATTTTCGCCACAATCAATCAAAAATATGTGGACTGAAACGGATCAGATATTTCTTTTAATCATTCTCTTGATGAGTCAGTACCTAACTAAATTCATTGTAGATACGGAGAATGCTGGCCTCAAAGATAAATTCTGCATTTCCTATGATCATAAGTATTTCACCATATTATTTATTTCAAAATGACACTTGAGAATAAGAAACGCGTGCCACCTCTTCCTAAGTTTCAGAATCCTTTCTACAATTGTACAGCTGTTCATGAGTCCACCATGAGCCTTCTTTCTTACCATCACTCGATTCCATGATAGACTTACCGATCCTATAGCATGTACCGATCTTCCGAACTGTCCACATGTCGATTACGCATGGATAAAAATGAAGCTTCTCTCTTCTATGGATCAAATTGTGATGAACAATGCATTACCGTCGGGTGATGTGAGCTATGATAGCGAAATCAAACGAGAGAAAAAAAAGGTTTGAAAGAACCGGTTATACTGAGTCTTTCAAACGTTTACAAAACACAACTCGAGTATAACAAATTCGCCGTATAACTAACGGTCAATCTCTGTTTACGTGCGCACGCACTATGAAACTCAATCCAATGTATTTGAGCCTTATTTTTTCTTTCATTTTTCATTCGCATTGCTATATTGTACTCTGGTGTGTTACATATACATATATCGTTAACGATCGTAACAGAGAATCGGCCTACATATCACTTTACGTATGCAGGAATGATGGAAAAAAGATGCGACACTACACGTTGATGTTACCACGTTTAGTGCCTGCCATTGTTCAGTGTGAACGTGGAAGTTTTCGTTCTTTGCATTTATTATTTAGTTTTCATTGTTAGGTAGTGCAAATATGATATTCTCAGTACTGGAGCTATAATTATATTAAATATTCATTCTACTGTTTGAAAAGATTTTTTTCAGGATGTCACAAGATGAATCGCCCACGATCAATGTTGTTTCGAGTTTATAACTTCTTGCTTTAGCGTGATATTCATCTTGACACAATCTATGTGGACGTACATTGTTCGATGATTATTCATCTATCTTTACGTAAGTATCCGAGTTTCTGAAATTCATGATTATGTAGTTGAATATGACTTAAGCCTGAAACATTCCGATGCAAAATTGAAAGTGAGGAATTCAAATTTCCTCATATCTTTCAATTCATCATTCATTTCTGTGAATCGCCCTTCTCCTCATCAAATACCCATTTCATGACGGATGTTTTCGATCGCACGTCTTGATCATGACCGTTAACTAACCTTGTGGCTATCGTCGCACTGTTAATCACACATTTTGAAACCATCTATTCACCTAACAACAAATCAGAGAAAGCTATTAAGCAAGTATAAAAATATCGGAGAAAAGAGAAGGAAATAATGAAACCAAATGCCCGCACGCCATACACAAATAGACACCTGTTCCTGTACTGACTTCACTTTCGGCGACAGCTTTGCGATCGTCACATCAGCGGTTAGTTCGTGTTTCACGCACGAGTGAATTCGCAATTTTTTATGAATTCGATACGCATTACATTGATATATTTGTGTACATTAATTGTACTCATGCTATAAATTTTATGATCGAATGTTATAGGATTCTAAACTGCATGATTGATTTATCTACTTCGAGTTGTGTCGATGTTAATTTTTTTTACAAGTCAATGTCTTCTTTTGCAATATGTATTAATTTTTTCATTCTTAAGGTTGATAAATGATAATGACACCTCAAGATGACGAACTATGGTGACGAGCGTACACTAATAATCTTCCTCCATTTTTATGTAGGTATATACGCACGTGTACCATAAGCCAATGTCAATGAGTAGGTCAATGGAATTCAGCTGTGCGTCGTCGAACCCGTTGGCCCGCCCGACCTGTTCTCCAATGGAACGCGACTGGCATCAAATCTCACAGATAATTTTTTTTTCTATATTTTCTCCTTGCTATTTACCTTATTCTTGAAAAAATTCTTTTTTCTCTCATTTCAATATTTGTAAATCTGCTGAAACATTAGTGAGGTCGTCAGGAGCTTCCTGCTCAATTAAATATTCCATCAACATTTCAATGAAGTGTCGATTGATTCTTTGATACATTTGAAATGTAGTTGAATGACATGAGAATGCCTATCGAAATATATTCGAAGGAGTGATAATTATTTGACGTCATTCATGTTTTATTCCATTTACATAAACATTAGCAGTTAGAAGAAGAAAAAGAAGGTTGATTGATAGTTATGTGATATTTTTTCGTGAACAAAGTGAAAAAAACTTCCCATTATCAAAACGTGACTTGCAAATATTCTTTGGAATAATGTGTTTATGTGTATGAAAATTTCGACTTCCATGTAAAAACAGAACTCGATAACACGCGGTGGTGCAACATCTTTAGACAACTATTGTGCGTACTTCGAACAACATGCATAAACAATTTTTATGTATGCACTAAAAGTTAATAATTTCCTATAAAGTTTCATGATATTACGAACGGAATATAACTAGAATGCAACCCATCAAATAACAAAAGCATTGCAATGGCATATCCTCGTAATTCCATACCAGTACTTTGCTCCGTATCTCAGTATAAACTCATCAATAAAACTAGATCAGAATAAAGTAATTTTACTTCATGAAATGAACACTCACATTTATTCATTCAGGCTATAATATATTTCCCTCATCTTACACCACGATTCATATGCAGTTTCTTCGTGCAACGGTCCAGGAAGCGAAGCGTATCCATGAAGTGTAATTCACCAGCTTCATAATCCACAGCCAGACTTCATGATTTCACACCCTAAAATTCAAATTGGACACAATTAAAAATTCACAAAAAAATAAATTTCATAAATCCAAAATATAAAATAAATTTTGGATTAAAAATAGAATGATAATTCATACATGAAACATGAGTAAAGCAGCATCTTCGTCCACTTTTAATTCATTCCAATGTATGTATGTATATACATGTATAAATGTATACAGAAGATGATAATGACCTTCCACGGGTTTGGTTTGCACAGCGCAAAGTAGGAGGGATTTTGACACACTTGGAGGCAGCGTGAATCGAAACCACGACGACTGGAGTGGCTTCGGGTTAGTTTTAAACGCGAGATCGAGGTGAACGGACAACAACGTCTGTTGTTGCTTATAGATAAATGAACCGGTGAGCCGTGTTAGTTGGGTTATACCCGATGGAGATGAAATTAGAGTCAACCGGCGTCGGACATGCGACACGAGTACGATAGTTGTAAGTGGTATAGGCGATTGCGGGACTGTGCAGGCTGAAACAAGCGACAATAGTGGGAACGCGTGTGTGACCAGATCCACTTACTTTCGTTATTTTGGGGGTTCATCATTCGATTGCTGTAAACATTCGAGATTACCTGTTAGCAGTGGGGGTGATGAACACAGTGGAGAGGGAGAGTGGGGGATCATCTTGTTATCGGAGAGGTAGAAAAGAAGTTGAACGAAGTGGCAGAAAAAGAAGAAGACGCGGAAATTTTTGATCATTCCAATTTTATTCATGGATGAGTTAGTTATTATCAAAGATTTATTTGTCTGGAACTTTCCAATCAAGTTTTGAGTGTGTGTGATCATAGTCATACATAAGACGGTGTTATATTTTTTCATAGGAAAGCAAACAAGAGTGATTAAAATGTTAGGAAGAGTTTTTGTATTTTTGGCATTGACGATTGCCGTTGGACAGGCAAATTTATTTAGTTTTTCAAACATCGCACATTATGCAAAATATGTTTATGGTAGTAATTTAACTAAATATGCAGTGGGTAATGAATTATGGAGTGGAATATTACGTGATTGCAGCAAGAAAATGTCGTTTTCTTGTATACAAAAAAATGCGTACACATATTTGGATGATGCATTTGTTGAACGTGATAACATAACAATTTTTGATGGTTTGATAATGCGAAAGAATAATCTTGATTATGATACCTGTACAAGAGACTGTCAGGTAGAAGTAGAAGAGAATCTCGTTGAACAGTCAGAAGATGTTGTGAGTCGGAATAATAACGAAAGTAACGAAAATGATGAATATAAACATTATGAAGAAAATAAAACACCATTGGAAGAAATAACGATGGCACTACGTGATAAAGCCGTAAGATTTTTATCAACGAGGGATTATGAAATTGAGTTGCCAAAGTTCTTCTTCGAAGGCTCGAGAATAAAAATTAGTCCACGCGAGATTGATGATAATGGTGCATTAATAAGAATTGATTTTGGTCAAAGAGCTGTTGAGAGCGAAGGAAGACTTTTCTTCAAAAAAATAAGTATGAAAATAACAAAATTAATTAATATGTTCCTCAAGCGAAATTTGATGATACACTACAATGTCGATAAATTTTATCATTTTACAGGAAAATTTATACAGAACCGATTACTTGTGAGTTTCTTGGCACTTTTATTAGTAATAAAATTAGTCAAGGTTAAGTTTATGTTTATCATACCATTCCTGTTCGGTGTGGGGACAGCGAAAAAAATATTTCTCAAGCTGTTATTATTCCTCGTGCCGGCGTTCGCTCACGTATTCAAGCTATGCTCCAGCTATTACAGTACGCATTCAAAATCCCATCATCATCACCATCATCAGGTACAATTCGTCATATTAATTCAAACAATCCAGCATAAACTACTGGTACTCATGCTGAATTTATTCCCCCTACAGATAGCTCATCATCATCACCATGTCCCAGTTCCTGTGCCAGTGCCAACATTTGTTGACCATCATCATCCTCATCATCATCATGAAGAAGAATTTGAGGGTTATGACTACGCACATCCGCATATTCAAATCCGCAAAGACATGGAGGAATTAAAAGAATGGGGAATTGATACGTTCGCAGAGCCTTATGATGATCCATCATTGAGGCCAGTTGGACCACAACCATTGCCATTACCACCACCACCGCCACCGCAACAGCAATTCTCACCAAATTATGCAATCCCACAATATCCTCCTATTACGAAGCCAAATATCATTGCTCAGCCACAAAAATTTCCCATCAATGGTCCAACTCATGGACAAACTTTGGCATATAGTGGATATTTAGACAACAATCAAAAGATAAATCGACGCATTGCAGTACAAAATATTTTTCCAGCTGTGCCACAAGTTCTCACTAATTCTCCAACACATAAACACAGTCAATCAAATATTGTTGCAACATCACAATTAAAATCGAGTGCACCTACATTCCCAGTCGTGAATCAAAAACGTATGACGCCTCAGGTTGTGCAGAAGAATATCAGTCCACATTCAATTGATACACCCGCGAATCAAGGAAGTAATCAGATCATCAATCTCGAAGACAACTTCTACAAACCAATTATTGACAAGCTCGATAGTATTTTTGTACAATTGCGATTCACTGAAGAACCATGCCGTGAGCGTCTCATTTGCAGCATGTACAAAAATCCTATGGTATATTCACCTCATAGTAATTTGGTGTCCAATGAATTATCAAGGTATTTTATAATGTTAAAATATTTATATATTCAATTATCAACGATTGACGTGTGGCATTGGACATACGGTTTAAATAAGCTTGAGTGTCGCAATGATTCTGGATCATAAGGAGAAAGGTGGACATTGGCCTAGCGTTCCGAATCGTGCCAATCGGGTCATCATGTCGGCATGTTTGAGCTTCTTCCGTTCTTATTTTTCGTTATTCATTCCATTCATTCATTCTCTTTCCCACTCTTCATTTTTTCCACTTTGACTTGGCCTCTCTCATTCATTAATATCTATTCCTTTCAAACTATACATGAATACTTATTAATTATTTTTATACCAACTGTGGGTCGCAAGACTAATTCTTCTGTAATTTATGCTCTCACTAATTTTTTCAGCTGGATATAATTATAACAATGTTTATATTCAGCTTTTTTTGTGTATCTGTTCCAGAGATCCGCAAGAATTGAGGCGTGCACCAAGTGGTAGTGAAATGAGCAAACGATTTTATCGTTACCTCGACGCAGCGAGAAGTGGACAGGAAGGCGGTGACTGTCTTAGAATCTATCCATGCCACATAAATACCGAGTGAAATAAATCAATCTTATTGTGCAGTCAACGAAGAGAAATCAACAGTTAAATTTAAGAATGTTTTTTTCGGGGCAGTTCTTTTAGTATTAATCCAATTTACGTATTGATATTTTCTTTCTAGATCAGTTCTCTACCTTCATACTCACACGAAACGCTCGATTTAGAAAGATTTTGTTACTCAATTGTGGCTCTGTTAATGTTGTATTTACAATTAGTGACAATGTTGATAATATCTTGTTTGCATCGTCGCATTCAGACGTTTTGTTTACAATT
The DNA here is from genome assembly GCA_018881525.1 of Meteorus sp. PSUC_FEM 10030008. NCBI lineage: Eukaryota > Metazoa > Arthropoda > Insecta > Hymenoptera > Braconidae > Meteorus > Meteorus sp. PSUC_FEM 10030008. The sequence continues at coordinate 8,717 of JABMBR010005458.1, forward strand.
GATCCTAACTTCATTCACGGCTGCTCATGTCAACTTGATATTGTAGCCCGTGAGTAACAAAATTGATAGATAGAATGAAAGTATAGTCATAAAATAAAAAGAGAGGGTGAAATGAGAGAAAGAGAAGAATATTGTAAGGACATTAAATTAAATTACATGAATTTGTTTGGTGAATCGGAGCAAGACATGCGTACATATAACTTTCAAAGTAAATGGATAATTTAGAGTGGTTATTATTTATTAAGTGTGACGAAACTTGTAATTTACTTATCTATGTGTTTATTCTTATAAGTTATTGTTTATTTATTTATTGCATCCGGGTGCCATACCCACAAAATATTACGAGCTTAATTCTTGGAGTTCTCCTAATATTGTTGATTTTCATTAATAAAAAAGATTTAAAATGAATTATCTGTTATTTTCGATTTTGAACCCTGAATCGATGCAAAATTCCTGCAGCACAGGAAATTCTGTGCAGAGTTTAAAATTGAAATATGTTTTCACAAATGTATTTTCGTTTAAAAACTCAATTGATACTTAGTTTTGATATTTCGCTAGAACATATCTAACAAAATTTTTTTTGGTGTCAATTACGGCAATATAAAAATCCTGCGAATGATAAGAATACAATCTCTCTCAACGTAAATGTTGCCAATTGCAGTAATCTTGTGAGTATCATTATAGATGAATCATTTGGTGTTGAATCGTAAACATTGTTGTGTGAAGATCACAAACACAATAAATCCTTTTACTGTGTCTCAGTATACACGATACACCTTAACTTCTACTTCGTAACAAACCTCGAAAAATTCTCGTGAACTCACCAAATTCGACAAAATAAAGTCTCTTCCATAATCACCCATAATGCTTTCTAATGAAAATACAACTAGACAATGATGTCAACTAATTCTCTTACTAATTAAAATCGGTGTCAACTTTTGCTATTTTCTCAACATGTTACATTGATGATTATTATTTATTATTAAACAGCTGTCGGCAATGTCGCGTGAATAATACCGCAAGCAGCATACAGGGGGGCTTCACATTGCGTGACATTTACTTATTCATAATTCAGCCCCGGTAACCGCTACAGTGGATGAATTATGGGTTACTGAGAAAACAAGCCATTACCCGGTGACTCTCCGAATGCTCATATAACGACAAGAATTATAATAACAATAATAACATCAACGTTGTCAATCCACAGTCCCAATTTGGTGATGCTCATATGCATTTTTATTGGGAATATTTTATCTTTCGTTTCTAAATCAATGTTTAAATGTGTCACATACATAAATAGCGAAAAAACGATTAAATGATTGCGAATTACTCGGAAACCGCTATTGACGACAAAATTGTCGAACTGAAAGCGACAGCAGTTCATTCACGTGTGTATTTCAATTCGCCAACTTTTTTTTTCGCATTTGCATTCTCGAATAAAATTTTTTCCGTTTGAATATTGATTGACGACTCATTCCAATGATGAACCTGAGAAGAATTTCGAAATGTTGGAATGGAAATTGAAGAGAGAATTTGAGTGATAACAATGTTAATACACTTTAAGGTCTCACAGCGATTGTCACCCTAGATAAAAGTGCTTTCTTTCTTTCTTTCGCTTCATTCTGTCAGTGACACGTCGGCTAATAAAAATTCATCGTTCGTACTTAGCTACCAAGGACTATATAAAACCGAGTACTCGTGGTGCGGATGAAGCATTCGGTGTTTGGCGTCGCAAATCGATTGAACCGTTGGACACATTCGTGATGAGGTTCCTGACAGTACTAGTATCAGTAGTGGTAACATTGACATCACTTGTCAATGCCCAGGACATCAGTACAACAGCGGATGTACTCCAGAAAATTTATTACAGGTAAAAATATAGCAGTGCATGAAAATTGGGCAGTAAAGAAATATTAACAGTTGTAACAGACAATATCCGTGGAGTGACTGAATTGGATTTTTCTTTCTAGATGTGTTGATAGCCAGTCAATGATATCATGCGTAAAACCAAAAGTGCTGGCATATCTTAACGATGCAATAAATCAAGAAAGAGTTCCGATAACACAAGATCTCACAGTTATTCGCTCGCGGGAAATGCCTGAAGTAACTGAGGATTATAAACAATATGATACCAGGGATCCAGAAAGAAAAGAACTTTTACGTTCACTGATGTTAGAAAAACTCGATTCTTACCTAGCATCTCATCGATTGGAAGCAAAACTGCCTGAAGCAATTGCAGGATCCAATATTGTTCCACGTTCATTGGTTGAAGACGTACCGAAAACAATCAGCATTCCGCTCTCCGACACTAGTGCTGAGCAGGGTAATTTTGGACAATTAACTTTTCTACAGAAACTCCATGTGCCTGTTGATTTAACACAATTTTGTTTTCTTAGGTCGTGGTTTTGTGAAGAAGGTCATGATACCTTTCCTCTTAGGATTAAAATTCAAAGCAACAGCTCTAGTGCCTCTTGCGCTGGCTTTGATTGCCCTCAAAACGTGGAAAGCACTTACATTAGGTCTGCTTTCGCTCGTTCTTAGTGGTGCAATGATGATTTTCAAATTGACAAAACCCAAAGTTGCTTACGAAGTTGTTCATTATGGACATCCACCAGTTGAGCATGCAGCACCAGCACCTCATTGGGATAATGGAGCTAATGGACCTTACAGTGGATACAGAAAATAAGATTCATCAAGAACTACATTGAAACATGAATATTGTATTTATTATTTATTTCCATGCAATCATCACGAAATTCTTATTTATGCAAAATAAAAATATCAAGATTCTCCCAATAATTATCATTTTATTTTCATCGAAATAAACAATGAAACCCATGGAATATCACACTTTTATGCTCGAGATAATACTCAGATACTTTCGTACGTGTCCAGAATGGCAATCAAATGATTTGGTATATCGTATTTTATTGCTTGGCTAGAAAGTTTTTCCATGCTATTAGTGGAGCATTGAACTTTCAATTGTGTGATATGCAACTCAAGTATTGATTTACGAGACTGATAATAGTCGAAGAAAATTGATTCCAAAGTCAAGGACAAGCAAGTCGCACTGGCCAACATCGTTCAGTGTGTCATGATGAATAGCTTGACTCTGATGTATTGATATTGAACCTACATTTTTATGCTAATTGTAAAATTTGTCGAGCCGTTAAAAATTAATATCCAAATTGCATTATCCCAGGTGAAGACCACAAATGGAGATAAGATTATCCTATTATTATGTACCCGACAGATTGAATGTGGCTAATGGCTTTTCACTGCACATCCTCGTGAAATAAAGAAGGAAACTCGTTCTGAATATCAAATACGTTTGAAAATTCTTACCAATGATATTTTATATAGCATTTTTCATAGGTAAAGTAGGGCGTGGTTGATGATTATAAAAACAGCGTAGAATTAACCCAGTTATGATGAATATCAAAAGAATTTACGTGTATTCCAAATTGTGGCATGGAAAGTAGCTTCTGCATTGCGTGCTATGAATTTTTATCAATATAAAAATAACGCTCCCCAATTTCAAGATGACAATGGTGGTAGTTACTTCCGGTGTTAATTCAACGCGAATTATATATTCGTACAATTCATTTCAATACAATCAAAAAGTGTTTTTACGCGATTAACATTGAATATAAGTTGCGCAACCGTATGCTTCTTCCAGTACCTTGGGAGTACCGAAAATTTAATGTGCTCTACACGATAATTAGGACAATGAAAGTTTCGATTTTGCAAAATATTCAGCACTAGAATGTACCGTTGTTCATTCGGAAAACAAGAAAAAATTATTCAAGTGTCATCTCGAAATTTCTCTCTGTCATCGTTACAATTCGTCGCGCGCATCCATGAATTGAATCGCGTACATAGGGTGAGTTGTCGTCGTACGATATATCCATCATTATTGCACGACCTATCTCTTCATCATCAAGTCAAATCATGCACGCATTGAGACCTCAATAATCGAATACCATACTGAACGAAAAGAAAATTTGTCCGGTAATAGTTTGAATTGGGGGGAGAGCGACGATAGAGAGGGAGTCAAGACGTAGTCCGGGTATTCGTTAGTAAAGCATACAAGCACCATTGTCTCGTATAAATAGACACCTTGAACGATGAAAAAGTCATCAGTTGCAGTACAACCGCCGTCAATTATACTTGCCTTCAGCAATCGGTGACGACACGAATAGTTGTTGATTGATTGGGAATAATAAAAAAATCCTCGAATAAAATGAAATTGATCTTTGTGTGTGCAACAATTCTGGCTATGGCTGCTGCCCAGCCAGCGAAGCTTGAGGGTTGGAAGAGCACCAGCATGGACGCCATGGTTGAACAAACTAAAATTGAATGCGCCGAGAATAATGATGAAATGGCCTGCATGAAATTCAAAGTTCTAAATTTATTGGATCAGATTTTCCGCAAAGATAATTTCAAGGTAATGAATCATTGAGTGAAAACGATTGATAAATTCTGCGAATCTGATCATTTCAAATCAATATCTCAATCATATTTTCTTCTTTTTCCAGGTGTCGGATACAGTGGAAGTGACACGGAACTCGCAACAAATTGATGAAACCGCTGCACGTAGTGAATCATCATTCTTGGATACTGTGCAAAACTATCTCGTATCGCATGATGTGACATTCAAATTACCAATGGATTCAGCAGTTGAAGTCAGCGCAAGAAACATCGATGATGACCAAATTTCATTCAATCTCAAATTTGGTGAAGGTCGTGCTGTTGAAGAAGCAAGGAAATCTAAATTGAAGAAAGTCATCATCCCTATCCTTGTGTTTGTCCTGTTGAAAGCGATGACATTAATTCCACTTGCCATTGGTATTCTCGGATTGAAAGCATGGAATGCACTTCAATTGTCATTTTTCAGTTTTGTTGTATCTGTTGGTCTTGCCATATTCCAATTGTGCAAGAAAATTGCGGCTGATAGCCATTCAGCACCAATTTCAGCGCATGGGCCATGGGAATATCAAGCAGCGCAATATCGATCATTCCAGGATGAACCTGCAAAATCTGCTCAAAATCTCGCATACTCCGCGTACGCACCCGAGGCTTAATATGATTCCTGCACTTACTCTCCGATATTTGTGTTTCTAGAGCGTTCAATCTCGTTCAACTTTGACTAGGACTTTTGTAAAATATTTTTTCCACTCGCATGTCTCTATTTAATAAATTATTACCGCAATCTAAAATATCTTTGTTCGTTTCTGTACCCAAAATTGATCCTACATCGTTGAATTTCTGTCTGGATATCATCTTCATGATACCATCCTGGTGAAATCGCTACCGTTCATATTATGAGTACAGAACAATTTGTTGCTCTCGAAAGCGTATGACTATATCACGTGAATTCAACTTGCGAGAGTGAGCAGATGAAATGAAATCCAGAACGATCGGTGTTATTTGTTGTCTGTTTCGTATATTTTTGTTCAATAAGATTATATCAAATTGTGATGAATCATTTTGAATATTCTCAATGAAATAATTGGAAAATAAAAAAGTTTCAGTATGTATGGATAAATCATTGATTTGACTGAATAAAGATTTGGAATTTCAATGCTGATTTTCATCCATTATCGTGAAGTATGTCCGCGAATGTGGTTGTTTCATTGCACAAGAGTTGTCACCAAATTCCATGACGTTCATGTATCTCAACTGTCCAATTATTAAGTTTCAAAAAAACGTCTGTTATATAGACGGTGGATTATAGGTTCGACATTGACCTCAAGCAAATGGCAGTTGGATATATCAACGCAATTATTTACAGTAATAATTCCGAATATTGTGACATACATGTATTTGCAGCGTTTGAATCAAATTGCACTTCAAATGTTACTGTGTATTCGAGGATTTCTGATTGAAACCAATGCTAACAAACAATGAGTACGCATTCCTTTGTTCGAGAGGCAGATGATGATGTTCTGGAACAGGAATAATATGATTCTGAATAGAGAATTGTTCATTTGCTCATAACTCGAGAAATCGAACTGGATACGCATTCCCTCAATTTTTCTGGCAGAATATTCCTTATGTCGAGAGAGACTCATTGGTGACAAACAGATCACATTTTGTAATGCGAGTAATTGTTTTGATACCGTCGTATTCTATTCTATGCTCATCAATTTGTCTTCCAATGTGTTGAAGAAAAAACTAGTTACTTACGAAGAATAAAAAGATTGTCCCCATAATTATGAATCGATATTTATGCTAATTTTTTAGAAAGAAGTTAATGAAATAAGCGAATTCTGATCATGAATGAAATATCAATTTAGAGTTTAAACTGCGACCATGACTTACATGATCTTGAAGTGTCTCCTCTCTCTTTTTCTTTTCCGTACTGTTTCCCAAAGTGGCAGCTTGTTTGCATAAATAATGATATACATACCAACATGATCGATTGTTCCGTTTGCACTGATAGGCACATGCCACAACGTACATTTACGTGTGTTTAATATACATACACATCATATTATATAGATATAAAATACATTTGTCGCGCTGTCAAATGACGAACGGACTTTGTCGCCTCTCTATGCCCAGTGAAATTTAAATAATTTTCCTTCAATCGACAATTCAGAGCATGTGCGACCGAATAACATAGATACTACGGTTCAAATTAAATAAAAGGGGATGGCCACTCCTCTGTCAGTTGCAGTTCGATAGCCGATTGCGTGCCAACAGGGCCCGGAAAACACAATCGACATCGAATTTCATTCAATTATCGACTTTATCAATTACAAAATCTAATTAATAAATTAATTATTAATTT
>JABMBR010005459.1:0-15499 GCA_018881525.1 Meteorus sp. PSUC_FEM 10030008
ATATATATTCTAGAATTCCATTCTGTTATTGATGTATGATAATGTAGGATTGTGGATCTTTGATAATTGACTATTCCGATGTCGATGGTCGACAATTTTACATCGAACATCGATGTATCGTATTCTAAAAACATCGATAGTTCAAACATCGATGTAAATCGCCCATCCCTAATATCTACTCTATGTGGATGCCCCAATGGAAGGAACTAATAGTGTGGTGCAATATGTATTTTTTCTCGAACAAGGTACACATGATAGTATACTTATGCTATTCTTATCGTCATTCATTATTATTAATAAATATAATAATCAGTATTATTGAGAGTCATTGGAATGTAGTCATCGCCCGTTCACATCAACAATATCACCAAAACGTTCTGATGAGATGAATTATTGATACTGATAAACGATTTTCCATCTGTTTTCATAAACGCTCAAGAGGCAAGTACACATAATAGATATGTCACTCTGAATATCACTTCATAATAACATGTATGTAACATTTCAATGATTGAATATTGCCAGATATCGTCATGAGGTATTCCATTATCATTCATTATTATGATTTTTTTTCAAAAAAATATATAGAGTTTGTTTCATGCCATTGTAGGTAATACGAATAAAAGTATACAGTAATACAGAACAGTCTCCAACAGAATATGGCATCAAATGATCATTGGCCTCCAGTAAATTCGCCTGCATGCGGTAAAAGTCAGAACAAACGTAGGAGCAATGTGAAAAATAAAAAGAATCATCGAAAAAAGGTACTAGATCTAGTTACTGAAATGTTCGCTACTTCTTTGGAGCAAGAGGTCATAGTATCACTTGCTCAAAACTGTAATTGGGAGTTACAATCAACTATTGATGCACTTATTGCACTATCTGCTACTGTTGAAAGCCCAATGAACGCTACGTTGGACGAAGATTTGAGAATCGAAACTAACGCATCTTGGACCAAGCAACATCAACATCAATCCACAGACGATGGATTGTCTAATGAATACTTGATGATGGATCGAACCGAATTACAACATCAAGTAGATAGATTTACTAGATTCGAACAACTGAATAAAAAAAAGATGAAGAATAGAATGGATTCTTTTAAAGGGAATATAACGAAATTGAATTCATTTGACGGTCATGCTCAAACGAATATTGCAAAAAAAAAGTCAATATCCAATACAATATGGGATTCATTGATACATTCAAATGAAGAATCACCGACAATAAATAGCCAAAATAATGAAGATTCTCGCCCAAAAAACTCATCAGTGCATTGTAGTCGAAATCGATTGGATAAAATCACGAATGCGACACAATCGTCAGACTGTAATAATCGACAATCCATTACTCCTTCACTCACCATTCCCATTTCAACACACAACCTGAATCCATTCAATCATGGACAAACTTCAACATTTTCAGCGGAATACCCTTTCAACGCAAAAAAATTAAATAATACACGACAGTTATGTGGACTGCAAGTGCATTATCGTTCACCAGGAATGGAAAGCAGCTCCGACGATGATTATGCAGATGTGGTTATTGAACAAGAATTCAATGACCACAGTGTTCTCACTAAAACATCAATGAATGCACCGCAGTATTTGTCGTCACCAGCACACATGTCATCACCAACCCATCAATCATGTTGCAATGCAACATTGCGCGGAATCATAGCAGCGATTAATAGGGATGTTAAAATACTTATAATCCTTCGTGGTTTGCCAGGTGCCGGCAAGTCGACTCTAGCGAGGAAAATTATTTCAATGACTGGCTGTGAGGGTGATCCATTGAACTATGTTTTTAGCAGCGATGATTACTTTCAAACGGAAAATCAAGGTTTATACGTGTATGATTCAAATAAACTGTGTGATGCACACAGTACAAATCAGCGACGCGTATTCAACGCTTTGAAATCATCTACGAGCCCAGTTATTGTTGACAATACTAACTTACAGGCATGGGAGATGCGACCGTACGCATCCATGGCTGTAAAATGTGGCTATTGTATTGAGATTTTAGATGTCGATACACCCTGGGCAAATGATATAAATGTATTGGCTAGGAAAAACACACACGGTGTATTGAAGAACAAAATTGCAGAAATGCAAGTACGATATGAACATGGAATCGATGCACATACGTTGTTGGAACGGTATTCATTGAAATATTCTACTGATGAATCATCACGAACCATTAAGAAAAATGAAGGTGAATATGTTTCTATTGCTCAACATATTGGGATCCAACAGGAGATGAGGCAGGTTCCGGATGCAATTCAGCACACAGAGATGAAGTATGGAAACATTGTTGAAACTGATGATCATGTGGGAGAAACACCAGTGCATGATCTCCGTAAATCAGTAAATCAGAAGGTCGCTGAAGGAAATGAACAGAGGGAGGCCTATAAAGAGTTTAGTCAATTGGGAAATGTTTCAGGGCGTCGAGTTACTAATAATCATCCATCACAACAGCTTTGTTCAATTGGATATCAATCTGAAAATGGCCTAGTTGGTTCTGATTCTACAGGTTCAGTGGTATTAGCCGAATTAGACACTGATCACATGAAAAATCGAAATGTTTCATCGCAATACCGTGCTTCCCAATTTTCCTTGAATAGCAGAATGCACCATAGTAATAATCATCGTAATGACTATTTTTGTATTCTATCTGGATCATCAATAAATACTGGTGGAATACGAAACCAAGATGAGAAATCTGATAGAGAAACGCAATTTGTCATGATTAATTCATCGTTATTGACAAAATCTTCTATGAACTTGCCACAAATGAATGATAAGTATTTTGATATAAATAATGTGATTGATTTCTTGGGACGAAAGTCAATTATTGAAATCATAGAAATTACTAGAGATATTTCGTATTGTGAAGACGTATTGAAAAATGAAAATCTCCGTGATCCACCTCGAGTGCATAATTATAGAAATGATACGGGACTAGCGGTTGATGATTATTACGAAAATAATGATGATAATTATGGTAATAAGTCATTTGGGAACATTCAAAATGTCTTAACTGTATCGGATAGCAAAATGAGTGATAGGATTGCCAACTGTTTGAGAATGTTAGTCTCTAACTATTGTAAATTTGGAGTGATAGGTGGAATAGCTGAGGTGGAAGACACAGGTAATCTTGACGCAAGTAATGATAAACAGATCACTATATTAATAGTAAACAAAGATGATGAATTTTCGTTAACAAAATACTTGCTGGAAACTTTTCCGAAAGTGATTAGGACATCGATCCAAGATAGCGATGCGTTTGTGATCCAACATGCCAGCAGAAACAATAATAAAGAAACACACACAAGCGATATATCCATCCAAACTTCAGAGAAAACTACTGATGAAATTTATCACCAAACTAATATTTTATACACCAGCGACGCGATCGGTTCGAAACAAGGATCAAAGCATGATCCTAGAACAATTCATCGATTTATTTTGAATGGTGATGTGAACATAATTAGATCGAACGAAGATAAACATGAGAAATCTGATATAGTTGATGATTCACTTATATTAAAAAAGTGTTCACATTCATACAAGGAATTGAATAATGTTGATCGCATAACATGGGAGGAATCACCATTTCCAATTGATGATATCAACATTACAGAGTTCAATCTCGAACATGATAATAGGCTGAAGGTAGTTTCGATGGTAGACGCTTCCACAAATACAACATATCGCGATTTTAATGTTGCGTATATTGGAACATTAGAGCCCGGTTATCGGATAATAGATACATATAGCCGGCATATTCACGAAGGAGACCCAGTAATGAATGTTGAACGACCACCGTTCAAATTGATGCTCGATAAAAGTTCAATGACTGATGATTTATTCAATAACGAAGTCACTACAGATTACAAGAATGATGAGGATAATGATAATTGCATCACAAAGTTAATTGAACTCTTCCCCAATATCCCGCAAGATGATTTAACTGAAGTTTATGAAAAATTATGTATGAAGGATTTTGATTGGACTGTTGAGATGTTGCTCGATGGCGTTCCCGATAGTATTATCACAAAGAATTGTGATGAAATTGATTTGGATGATAGTGAAATCGTTGACGATTTACATGAACCGAAGAAACCATCTGACATCATATGCAAAGCTCGAGGTGTTGAAGATTTTTTTACAACACACAACGTGAGTCATGTAGAGGGTATAGAAATTCAGAACAACTCACATCGAAGTTTTCAGCATCTTCAATATCAGGTAGAAGAACGTGGAATTGCTCCGGATGAAGAAGGTTCAAATAGTGAAGATATCATTGATAGAACAAGTGAAAATATCAGGGACAATATAACAATGCAATCTGGGGTATTGGGGCATCGACAAGATTCATCGGACATTATGGAAAACAACCATCACGAAGAGACAATGGTATTAAATTTGGGTTGTGAGCTTATACGAACGTTAGAGAACGAATTTGGTCATCCAGATTTTCAAATTCCCGATGGTTGCCAACCAATCATTTCAATAAAAAAGTCAATAGCGGCACAATTATATGCCCTCTGGATAGAAAGTATGTATCAACAATTAAATGTGCATCACGAGCAATTGGACCAAATGATAGCGAGGGATGCAGAATTTGCAAAATCATTGGAACGAGAATCAGAAATCACCGGAGCACGAGGATCTGATAACAATCATTCGAAGCACATGGTGCCAAATCTCGATGAAATAATGGATATGGAGCTGGCATTAGCATATCATAAAAGAGAATTAAGATCGATAGTCGATCATCAGATACCAGATGATATGGCCGCACGTTTATCACGACAGATGCTTTATGAATCACTACCAGACATTGATCCTGAAACTTTCAACAATATACTCAAAGCTCATAATGGCAATTTCAAAGAAACTTTCGATATAATTGAATCGAATACTGGACGTTCGATAACGCCCTGTGATACTGTAGATAAGTCCACTGATAGTAAACCTTCTATGTCAAAGAGAGTAGACAATATATATACCAATACGAACATAAATAGTGCTGAAAGCTCATCTTCAATTGTGATTGAGCAATCCGATAATAGATGTGATGAAGATAAATCGTTGTATGAAAATGCTTCGATGGAGGCTGAGGACTTGAGACAAGAGGCGCAGCGACAGTTTTCTCTAAGAGTGGATAATTTCAACAAAGCTGCTGAAGCATATAGACGAGGATATCCACAAGTGGCCGCATATTATTCAAATGTTGTAAGTGAACACTTTCAATTGTTGAATAACACATGCGTTTCAATTATCGTATTTTATCCTCATATACTGTTTTTGTAGGCGCGAATTCATAAGCAAAATATTGAAATCGCACAAAATGCTGCTGTCGACGCGTTAGTGAACAATCAAATATTTGGGAATAATGAGAATACGTTGGATCTTCATTATTTGTCTGTGGCCGAAGCATTGCAGGCTCTAGATAAATTTTTGGATTATCATATAAATAAATTCGGTAGATGCAATAGAAAAAAATCATCAACAGTGTATATAATTACGGGTCGTGGTGCTAGAAGCAATAACAGAACGAGCAAAATCAAGCCAGCTGTTGCGAAACGACTATCAAGCCGTAATATTCGGTAAGAGCATATGCAATAAGATACGACATGACCAACCAGTGCAGTTGAAATGATATACTTTTATTCATATTGTTATAGATACATCGAAGAAAATCCTGGATGTTTGAGAGTTAATCTTCACTGGAAAAAATGGCCACCGGATTGAATGAAAGGGCTAGCACATGACACAGTGCCTAATTCGAAAACCTAGTTAAACAGTGAGTGTAGACGAGAATAAAATCGTATTTTGTCATCTGATAATGTAAAAATACTTGAATATTTTTCCAATTTTTGAAATATCAACAATATCTATTAGAGGGCTATTCCTTCACTTTTGGAAGTACAACCAATATACATAAAAATATTTTATGATCCGTATAATTTTACAATAATATACGTCTACATGAATATTACCGATGAAATAGATTATTTTCGTTCGTTGTATATGAAAAATGACACAGTTTCACAAATAATACAAATTTCTGATCAATGCAGTTATTATTTATGCCATATTAATATTAATGTGGTATTCTACGTAATCACAAAAACAGTCTACTTATTTTGTTTCTATATGGACATATGATTGGTATTGCGATTTTCCTCATAAATTAGAATTTTTCCAACGATTTTGTTTGTTCGCTGCATATAGTTACTTTGTACACCAAGCTCTTCATAATGTAAACTCTCGAACAGGCTTGATAATTTGTATTTCATTAACCGGTATCAATAAGGTTCATGGTTTATCAGCATCCCAAACATCAACTATTTCCAACATAATTTGCCGCAATGTTTATGGCAAATAAGTCCACTCATTGAGATTGGGCGGATTTTTGCATTTTTCGTCAGATTAAATTCCATAAAAATAGAAACTGCAATCACACTTGTACATCAATACTACAAATTTTATAGTAAACTGTCATGAGAGAAATGGATTCATCGAAAAACATGTGTATCGTACAAATATTTTTCATCAAGGCGCTTGTGCTGTTTGGAATTTTTGTGTGATTCATTATTTCAAAATGAAATCGAACACACTCAGATAATGATTTCTGCAAATTGTATCTATTTTCCCCCAGTAGCTCGTTTGCCATTTTATACAATCAAAACACCAATGTTTGCAACTTCTCAACGAGAACAGGGAGTCGTTGATTCGTTCGTGTTTAGTCTCATACGTTTAGTATGGAGTGTAGATTATATGAAATGGAAATTGTTTCCGTTTCTTTATCAGAACAGAAAATCGAGAAAATTGAGGAAATTAATTTCGGTGCTCTCATCGTAGAAAGAAAAGAGAAGCACATAACTGCACAAGTACGGTCTCTCTCGTAAATCCAATCTCACATAAGGATGAATGTTTCATACTAATTATTATGAGTTATCTCATGTAGAAGACAATCTAAAGTGATGCGATTACTCTCAGGAATCTTTCAATGATACGCCTACTTTTTTTGATATGAAAAAATTTCGGTATTTCAGAATTGGCAATCGAAAAAAATATTTCATCCTCATATATGAATGAAAATATATTGTAATACTGTTACTATCTAATAGAATTTCAAACATATATAGAATATTTGTATACCAACTGCTATTCCAATCACAATAATTTTCAAACTTTATCAGTCATATTTGTGCATTGGTTTTAATGATTATGTAACCGCAATTCGAAAAATTATTAAGACGAGCTCTGTCATTATATGCAAAATACAGAAGAAAACAGACGTCACGTGTATCTCACGCATTATATAATGAACACTCATGTATATTTGATATTTTTATTCTCGTCATTCACATCATTACATTATAATTTCAACTTGAATCGCAACTTATAATAATATTATCATAACCATACCATCAAAATATTAGCTAGAAAATACAAGTCACGATATCTGTGTTCTTCTCATCATTTCATTGCCTAGTTGACTTCACCATCCAAATAAATTCCCAAGATTGAATTGGCTGGATATCTACTGTCATTCAACCATCCGTATCAACGATTTCATTCATTACAATCAATACTAGCAAAACATCGTAAATGTACAGTTCACAACTTGTACATATTGATGAATGCCGATTCCAAAATATCCAGGACTGGTTGAGTGAAAGAGTGAGAGTGCGAGTTAGAGTGAGGGAGGGCCAAATGGGAGAATTGATATCTTTACAGAAATAAACGATGATTACGGATATTCATATATCGGAAATCTATATCGCACCACGATATTTATATTCTTCCATTCAATGCGGCTTTCGTATATTTCTACATTCCCTGATAAATTCGGACATCATCAAGATTATCGAATTTCACCGTTCACATAATACATATGTTGTTATTGTTTGATGATGTCAACAGTTATGAGAAATGATTCAGTCAGCGTTAGTTCACATCATCACACACTCAAATATACTAAAAAAAAAAAAAAGTATTCCAGATTACTCTAATGCAGACGGCTTTTGAAAAACTCACTGGAATCATTTCAATTTTCATGATCCAAAACTGTGTTCGCACGTTGAATTTGAACGATATCAACAGATGAAACGGTGTTGTGAAGTGGAGCGTCCGCATCACTCCTCGGTACATCATTGATTGACGAACATATGTGAATTTCCAATTAATCTAACATCAAGGTGATGATTATTTTTTTAATTTGAATGCGGTTGAAAATGAAGATTCTAGACACGCATAATTCACAATTCAACTGATACTTCCCACCTTCTAAAGGATCATACTCTTATTTTTTAAATCCATAACGTCAATAGTCAATCGAACGATTCTGACTCAATAGTATGAAAGACAGTTGTGAATTTGAACGAAGAAGTGGGCCTTTTCGATATAATTTCAATAATAGTGCTAAGCATCAATGGAACTTTTGATAGTACGAAGCTGTAATAGTTACGCCAGATCTTTGCAAGTTCGGAATATGAAATTCATCCATATTAATCATACCAATCAATTGGTGTGTTACAAAACGAATCATTTACTTTGTTATAAATGTAATATGAACAGTACCTTGCACTTGTCACTCAGTTTGAGCGCAAGCGCGAGTTCTCCATCGTTGTTGAAGACGTGCAAAAAATAACACGTGCGTGCGTGAACACAGGAACCGAGTAATATATCTATTGGGTTCACCACAGGCACTTTTTTATGAACGATATATTTTTTGGTGCTCTCAATGGCGCTTTTTTCGGTTTTTTTTTCTTTTCTTCACAATTCCTTATTCATCTCTTATGCAACGTTAAATTTCACGAATCGATGAAGAAATGCAATGTTAATCTTGAGGCGTCGCTATCTTTTTCAATAATTCAGTCTCTGGGCGCACGTCCAAGTCATGGGCGTACCAACTTCCGATATTACAAGGAATCAACTGATCTATCCGAACGTTTTCCGATTTTCTTCATAGAGGGGATTGTGCTTAATATAATACACAACAAATTAATGTATCTCGCATGTTGAAATGAAGCTATCACTCTGTAAAAATTCGCTGCCCAAAAAAAATCTCTGGAATGACAATACCGTAATTGTATTTGTGGAGAAACAATACGTATAAAATATTTATTTACGTTTCATTGACTGAGCAACTATTTGCACAATAATGCCATTCAACTATGTTTTTCTGCTAGAAAAATATAAAATTATTTACAATTCAATAAATTATTAATCATTAGAGTATTCATTCTTTACTCATCCTGATATTCGGTGCGGAACGATACTGTCGCCGTACTGTCACCGCTCTTGCCTACTATATTTCCATTCACGTTTACGATCCGTAATTATGACGTAATCAAAACACAAACAGAAAAAACTCTATATTCCAATGAATTTTCAAACAAATAGGAATTAACGTGCTGGTAATAAACTGACATCAATTTCACCGAGTAGTCTGTGAATATTTTCGCTTCTTTCATCGTTCCACAAACATGAATCTTGAATTCATAGTGGCAATGTCACGTTGCAACTACAAAATTCCAGGTTGATTTATCTGACAAGACCGAAAAAGTTGTAATACTAATAAAAAATCATGACATTTGTAAGGTACATGCGGTAAATAATTTCTGTATAGGTCCTGTGTTCACTATCACAGCAATATGTTTTAGCAGCGATTTAAATTTGAGGATAAACGTACGATCAAGTTGAATTCACAGAAAAAGAAGAAGCGAAAGTAAAAAATTATAATGTAAATTCGTACTCATTTGATTCACTTGAGTCTTCCATAACTCGAATTATAAACATTTGCCTTCAATTGTTGGAAAATTAATTATTCTCTTCACTTCTTTCATTCTGCGATTGATTCCATTGCTGTCGTTTATGTGCATTACATAGTAACGTTCACAACCCAACATGTCAGCTGAGAAAATTCAAACGATCCCGATATATTCTCACACTCCAATCACTCTCATCATCCAAGAGAGCGTATTTGGATACGTTACAATATTTTATCATTCTTTTTATTTATAGGTTTTTCACTAACATGTTGAGGATAATCGGTCTTGTCTGTCTCTATAATTGGTATTTTATCATCAATTGAAGTTGATGTTTCTAGCTGGACATTAGGTTTTTGTTGACGAAGCTCTGGACACTTATCAAATTCATTCACTTCAACTTTATCACTCTCTATTTGAATATCATCACTTGGCAACTCTTCGAGACTACTCGTCAATGGCACATGATTCGTATTGCCATCGTCATCCTGTATTGCACTTGCATTTGCATTACCAGGATCGTCTATGACTTTTTGTGGATTGGATGACGGTATGTGAGACGATTCAGTAGATGGTATCTCTCCAGGGTTGAGATCTACATGAGGGTTATCGTTATTGCAAAACGTATGGTCCATATTACAGTCCTTTCTATGCATTCGTTTTTCATCATCTTCACATTCTGGGTCTGACCCAGCTGTATCCGTGACATGATCAGTTGGTGATGGACTTGCATTACCCCATCTTGACTTTCTGTTTCTCGAATTTCTAATGTCTCGATCTCGATCAAGGTGTTTGTTATTATGCCCTTTCAATATATCACGTTGATTTCCGTGGTTATCGCGGATGAGATCATCAACTTCATGGCCATTATTGCTCTCTACATTCATCCAAACGATTGGTGGACCATTTTCTTGATTTCTCCAGAGGTTATCGGACATTGGTGGTCCAGCACTAGATGGTCCACCATATGGTCTCATATGTATAGAAGGCGGCAGAACTCCGCGATTATCATCAAATTGTGTTCTGTAGAAAGCTGTTTCACTCTCCCGTGCATCAAATAGTGATCCACCACCATTCCCACGTGGTACGTATTGCGGACGCAATCCGGGTCTCATACCTCGAAGTCCCATTCCTCGTGGATGAAACATTGGTGGGCCTGCAAACGATATGAAATATTACTCGATTCAACTGTACCAATATTGTCTATGATTAAGGAATAAAATAATATATCAATTGACATATTGATGACATACATATGTTGACGGATATCAATTACTTACCGTGACCGCGGGAACCAATTACTGATCTTGAACCAAATCCATCAGGACCTAATAGTCCTCTAGGACCCCTCGAGCCGAGGTGTGCCCCAAACCCAGGATCCATATGTCCGAAATACTCTCTCCTTCGAGGATCGAAATCGGGATGATCAGTTGCCGAACGGGGGTCGAATGTATCGGATATTCTTGGATCAAATCCCTCGCGTTGTCGTCTTTCAAATTCATATCTTTCCGCTTCATAGTCGTCAACTGGATGACGTATACGAACCTCACCTCGGTCGAATTCAAGACCTAATCGGAGATCGTAGTCCTCGGGTCGTGGTCCATTGGGACCTAATCTGTCATATTCATCAGAAAATCGTCCACCAAGAAGTCTAGGATCTGGAAAATCGTCAACGGGAGGGCCTCTCTGAGGTCCTCCCCTTATCCCGAAAGCCAGACGATCACCACGGTCACCACGGGCAAAATCACGTAGATCTTGAGGTCCACGATATTCAGGACCTCGTGTTCCAAAATCAGGGCGATCACCTTGTACTAATGGAACTATTGGAAATTTAGGGAGATCCATCAATGACGGCGGTCCGTCGCTAGGTCGCCGTATATTCGAAACGTCTTCAAACGTTGTCGGTCTCTCCGTACGCTCTATGTTGCGATCATTCCGATCACTTCGTATATTACGATCCATCCTATCATCTATAGCTAACGGTAAAGTACCATCAGCCAACTGTCGTAGTCTATCAGCAAGACTCAGTTTGTCCTTTTTCATACCTATTTCTAATTCTTGCATCGGTCCAATGCCAGTTAATGATCCAGCTAATGGAATTGGCCCATCATGAGATCTCATGTCTCTTTCAACTCTGTCTCGTCGATCATCTCTATCGCGATCACGACCATCTCTTCTTCTATCACGTCCTCGATCTCTACCTCTTCCACGATCTCGCCCACGATCATTAGATGCATCGATACCGTCACGCTCTATACGGCCACGATCTCTCCTTTCACCACGATCTCTATCTCTATTGTCCCTGTCGCGCATATCACGTTGATCATTGTCCATCCTTTCAATGATTCTAGAGCCTTTTCCCATGGCTGCAAGTAACTGATCACTTAAAGTAGGAAGTTTCTCTTGCTGCTGATTTATTAGACTTTGAGGCATTGCATCCTCCATTTCAACGTCCATATCATCTGAATGCTGCCCTTGCATTGACAACTGAATAGGCGGTGGTGGTGGACCCACGCCAAATGGTTGACGCAACATCGGAAGGTTCGGTACATTTGTTTCACCTGCGGGTGGCGGTACGCCCATTGGCGGTACATTGTGGGGCATACCTAATTCAAATGCAATATATTCAAAAACATGTAATCGAACGCATTAACATATAGCACTACCAAACCCAATAATACAGATCCAATATACCTGTTGAATTTGATTTGTCAGATGGCGCAGCAGGTGCAGGGAGCGGTATTTGGGTTAGTAATCCGACACCAACACTCGCACCAAATGGTGAGTTAACTGACGGTGTAAGCATCGATTGCATCATACCTGGTGGACCTAAAAGACTTTGCATATTTGGAGGTGGCACTCCAATCGGTACGTTTGGCATTAAGCCGTGTGCCATTGGTAAACTCATTGGTCCTAGCATACCTGTACAATTTCCATATAAAAATCAACGGGATTGATTATAAAACCATGAATTGAAACTAATATATCAGTAGTATTATTAGATAAATGGAATGGAAAATCTGTTGTAATCAATGATGAATTGGCTTACGTGGAACACCAGGAATGGGGAATCCTGGCGGTATCATCGATAGCTGTGCACTTGTTTGTGTTATTAGACTTGTTGAGACTGATGCTCTATTTGGCGGTGGTTGACTTGTATCCACCATCGGTTGCTGTTGAGTACCAGTTACAGGTGGCATAATATTTACAATACCATCGGTTAAAGTGGGAATTGGCGCGCCACCGATTTGCATTTGCATCCCCTGCTGTCCATCATGCACTTCTGAATGTTTTAATTTCCCTGTGAAATCACAAATTGTAAACCTCAATAGTTCTGAAGATGTTATATAATGGAAGATGCGCAGTTTAATGTTATTTAGTACGTGTACTGGACTTTCTATTATCAATGAGGAAGAGCAACTATTTCATCAACATAAAAGCATCGATTTTCTGTAGGAATGAATGGAATAAATTTCAAATCATCACAACTTTACATGCGATGAATTGAAATTCCACAAATTGACATGAAATTATTTCATCATAACTGAATGGTCTTCATATTTTCTTTTTCATTCGTTTACCAATTAATCGAGGAGGTAACGTATCTTCATCTACCATTCCACCCTCTTCGAGTAATTCAAGGTCTTGCTCCGTAACATTATTGAGTTTATTCCAAGGTATGTAGCTAACACCAAGCTCGACTTCCCAATAATCTTTCCATTCTTTGCCTTTCACACCTTTGCCCGGTGCCCAAGCCAATGTTATAGCTTTACCCTGCATTTTGTGATTCTTCAACTTTGTTAAAGCACGATAAGCGTCTTGTCGTCTGTTCATACAAATAAAGGCACAGCCCCTCGGTGAGATCAAATCAATACTGACAATATCACCAAATTCTCCAAATGTATCAGAGAGTTCTTCTTGGTGCACGAGTTTTGATAAATGGCCAACCCACAATGTCGTACTGCACACACTCATCTTTTCTCTGATTATTGGAGGTAAACCACGCTTTCTTCTTTCACGTTGTCTTTCCCTTTCCTCTTCCGTAGTTTTTTCACGACTATCGTCTCGTTTACGTTCTCTTGAACGTGTCCTACGTCGTCGAGATCTACTTCTTGACTGTGATTTTTTCTCTCGATCGTGATCTCGATCACGTCCTCGATGCCGCGGTGATCTGGATCGACTGTGTCGCCGAAACCGATCAGGTGACCTACTTTGTGATCTAACTGAATCCAAGTTAACAATCTCTACACTGCTGCTATCACGTCTTGCTTGCATTATCTGATAATCTTGTGAATCTTGCCTCTCATCTACAAGTGGGCTTGTTTGATTTTGCACATTTTGTTGTCTTATTGTTACACTTGATTGTGAAATAAACGCCGGAGGATAACCAGGCGGTGGTTGGCTCATGTCTTGCTGCATAAGACCTACAATATTTCCATAGACATTGTTTTGATTTGGTTTTGGTATATCGGAAGCTTTCAATTCGCATTCCGATGCAAAAGGGAGATTGGGCACGGTTTGCGCTAAATGCTTGTCGAATTCTTCTTCTTGCTGCTTCATTTGTTGCAGTTTTCGCATTTTTTCCTCCATCTCATGTTGAACAGTAGCTGCATTACCCTGCATCGTTTGTTGGAGAGTTTGTAGTTGTCGGAGAACTTCAGGATTAGTAAGTAATAGACCTAAACTTTCAAGACTACCACCACTGCCAACATTGTGCTGACCAACCATAGTTGTTGCGGCTGCTGGCGAACTTGATATCATTATGTCATCGTCCTCTTCTTCACCGTAGTCGAAGTCCAGAAGTTTTTTGTCAAATTTTACTGAGCTCTGCGTTTCATTTGATGCCTCTTGTTTTTTCAGAAGCAGCTGCTGAAGATGTTGTAATTGATCAAGAAACGAAACATCTACCTGATTAGCTCCAGATTGACTCAATAGCTTATTAGCATTTACCATATTTGCTGTCTCCAATTTTGTTTGGGCCAACCAAGCTGGATCAATGGGCTTGGCTGTAAAAATCTTCTGATCCTTTGGTACATTCTTCATCCCAGAAGGAGGAGTCTTAGTAATTGAACTGAGATTATTGATGTTGTTGGCAGACGTAGTATTCAATAGACCATTAGAATTTGCTATTTGTTCTTTGTGAATTGGATGATTTGGATCGGCTAGATCAAACAGGGGTTGAATAACCTCCGGCGGAAATACTGAATTTTTTTGCCATAAATTAAGGACTCTTATCACCTTGCTCTTATCCTCTGCTGGGCATTTGAGCAAATTAAGGAACGTCGTTTGCATATTTTTTGCAAATCTCGGTGCAAACACATCTTTTTCAACACCGAATTGATGTCTCGATTGTCTAACGATAGAGTCTATAACGTAAAGACCAGGAACTTTATATTCCGGTTTGCACTGAAAAAAATGAAATCAGTGAATACGATTAAGTATATCAATGGAAAGTGTGTCAATCTCTACGGCAACATGATAATAACAAGATCGATAGTACAACACTTACTTTTTGGATGAATTTTTCCACACTCTGTACCACATGTTTATAGAATTTTATGGCTTTAATTGCGCCTCTAGTCAACGAGTTCATTTTAGCTTTTGATATTGGTGGTTTGACATCATACAGCGCAGAAAGCTAAAACATTTGATGAGGTTCAATTCCTTTTTCCGATATGTAATGTATCATATGAACCAATTATATATATATAT